>PVJX010024931.1:0-27701 GCA_004027295.1 Dolichotis patagonum | reverse complement strand
AAGCTCTAGGAATATCCACACTTTAACACATCCATGACTTTCAATTAAAATATTTCTCTAGCTCTTCCAAAATAGAGTGAATTGAGTAAATAACCCTAAGAGTGCTTACCCAGGAGACCCTCAACTAAGATGTCTATTTAATGAATGTCAAACCTCAGAGCGTGAGAGACAGAGTTTATAGCAAGTTGCAGGCTTAAAAGCAATCAAATTTTCACGAGAAAAAGATCAAAACCTCTTCCTATTACACACAAGTAGTAGAGAGAATACATACAGTTTTCACTTTAGTAATTCTAAAATAATGAGAATTATTTTTTATGAAATTGTTACTCTTGTTTTAATAAATTTTATTTACTTAATCTACTGCTAACTCATCTTGCTTTGGAAAGTGTTTCCTAACTATCTGAATTTTTTTTTCTTAATTAAAGCTAGTAAAAACAAAGCATAGCACCTCAGTTCTACTATAATCCATCAATTCCCAACCAACTGAACATACATTGTCCTCTGCTGTTAATATAATAAATTGTACACTTTAATTATAAATGAAGATATAAATTGTAAAATATTAATTTTCTCAAGAAATGTTTATGAATAAAATATGATTCTGATATTTTCAAATCTATAGCACTGAGTTTAAAAACATAAAAGGAACATCTTATTAAATGAAAAATAATTCATTTTTAAAGCAGAGGAGTGCAAAGTCAGTGACACTGAAAATTATTCAATTAAATTGTAAAGATGACTTGTCATTATAAAACATAACATACATAAAAAGGCACCACAAAATATGTAGTGTTTTTCTGTTGGAAATCACAAACCTTATTCTTAGTCTGTAGGTAAGAAAATAACCCTTTGATAAAGATAAGTGACCCTTGCTTTGCAGCCCCTTTGAGAGAACTGCCCTAAATGAAAAGAGTTGTGGGATGGTGAATTGTGAGAGTTTTTCATATTCCAGAGCAGAGCACAAGCATCTGGAAATCCAATTCCCCAAACATATTTCTGTGCCGCTTTTAACTAGAATAGTACAATGACAGTCCAGGTAAACATCTGCCCTTTACAGAAAGCCAATACTTTATTCAATAGTGTGTTATAGCAAGAGTCCAGCAAGTATTTACCAGGCGTGTTTTGTTTCTAGGACTTACATTAAAAACATTGTGCTAGCCACCAAATAGCTACGTGTTCTTATAATTAAATACATATTGGAGAATCCGGACAAGAGTCGTGCACTCTCAGAAAATAAATAAATAAAAGCAAATCGCATAAAGCCTTAGATTTCTGATAACAATTAAAGAGAGTAGCTTTCATCTTTTAAATTGTAAGACATGACTTCAAGAGCACATCAAGGAGAATTTTTGATTTTATATATGAAATTTACATTTTATCCACCAAGCATTTATAGACATTTGAAGTTTTTTTTTTAAACAAAAAGAGTGACTTGTCAGGTAAATAACAAATCTTCAGATGTAGCTCTTGGCTACTATCAACTAGACATGTTAGAATACATGGGAAGTAGTTACTAGAATAAAGTGTAAGATATTCTTTCCTGAGTAAAATCTTTTTAAGACTGCAATGCAATAATATCAGAGTTGAAGACAGCTCAACTGCAGAAATCTAGTCAATTATGCTAGAGTAAAATCTAAAGGTAATTAGCATTACTCTTGGAATCAAAGCAAAAGAAAACACCGTATGATAATGACAATTTGCATATCCTTTAAAAATGAAGGGCAGAAAAGAATCTGTGTGTATACAGCATGCTGAAATGTTTATCAGGGGAATAATTCCATGGGAAGAATTTGCTTCAAAGGTATCTACGAAGAGGTGAACGGCCAAAGTAACAGCATATGCAGGAAACAAGGTTGGCCAACAATGTCTGCATGAACACAAGATTCCCTCCCTGCAATGCATCAAAGACCCACTCAGGGTAGATTAACAGTGAAAGGGAAAAGACTGCAAGAGCTCACGGGCCTTTTCTATGTCCTGAATATTTATATACTTTTATGACTAAGGCAGCTTCTTAGAGAACAATATTTGTTAGAAATCAATAATTGTTCTGTTTCTCTGGAGGACTGGGCCAGTTTATTGAATTTTCACCATTCCTTCATGAGTAGGATTGCAATGAGAAGAAAGTTGTAGCAGCTACCCCTTGGCAAACATAAGGCTTTGGTTCTGCATTATTTTGGTTGATTCAGTTTCCATTTGTCATCCAAAGGCAATGTCATTTGAAACTATGAGAGAATAAAAACTTATACTTGGAAACAAATCAGAAGTTCTTTAATTAAACTTGAATTTTAGGTAGTCATCTAAATTGTGATATCCTCTTTCTTTGCATTCATGGGCATACACCAAAAGCAGAGAGCTCCAGTCGTGTAGCTGGTTAGCGTGTGGTACTTATCCACAAGCGGAAAGGCGCTGGAAGTTGAAGAGATAAATAAAGATTATCACTTTTAGTAACTTTCTCAGGTTTACACTTAATGATGTAAGAAGATTTAACTTACTAAAATTCAATGCAAATTAAGAAAAATAATTTATTTTCTCATCATGTATAAGCTCATATATATGCATGTATTATAGATTTATATTTATATACATGTGTAGGCATCTTGTATTGCAGTATATTCTTCCATATGACATGATCATTTGTCCATGTTAAAATAATTTCCAAACCTTGTTAATTAATAGGCATATGGTACTTAATATCTATTTAATATAAAATAATAATTCGAATTGCTTGCTATTATAAATAATGATGCTATGCACAATATTTTTTCAATGACATCTACAACATCATTCGGTCTATGTATTTGCATACACACACACACACACACACACATGTACGCACACTTGCCATGTGGTGAGAAAATTCAAAGTAGCTCATCTGAGATATAATAACCTTTTAGATGCCCACCAGAACTTTGTTAGTATATTTTATCACTTCTGCTAAAAGTAGACATCTCAATTTTCGTATCTTAATTAAATCATAAAAACTTTTTAATGGAAAAAGTCACAATATAAACAACAGTAATACATATATTTGGACTATATCCAAATGCACATAATCATTTACAATGGAAACCAAAGTTTTATTTGGTGTAAGTACAGTTCCTACATGTTTTGACTGTAAAAGGTAATATTAATTGAACCCTCATTTTTTTGATCATTACCTTATTACTACTGTGAATCTATTAGTTCATTTGCCTTATTTTACTGCATGCATTATTAACTTATTTCATAAAATTTTATTATATTGTTCACCTCAGTATAGTGAGACAAATGTGACTAAGGCAACTAACTCAAAGATTTAAAATTGCTGTTTGTTTTATTGTGTTATTTAATGTCGGTGTCGCGTTCCCAGCCGGCAGGAAGACACACGACAAGAAGTAAATGGTGATCGGACGTCTTTATTTCGTTCCCCTTCCCGGACCGCTGAGAGCTCTCCCCAGCACAGGTCTCTACCCTGCGCTGCTTCCGTACTTCTTCTTCCGCGCAGGGAAGGGCACTTGCTTATATTTAGTCAGGTATCCAATCACACAGAGATAGGTACAGCAAGCTGATTGGCTAGCGTCATCAGTTACTAAGCAGATGAATAACTGGCAAGGCTGTTTACAAAGTAGGCGAGACCAAGAAGCAGGATATGGGCACCATCTTTGGTTACTCGATGGGAGGGGTAATCTAGCTCAGGCTTTATTCTATACCACAGGCCTCTATAGGGTGCCGGCGGCCCCCAACAATTTAAGTCTCAGGAAATAAACTTCCCAAATTAGCACAATTTCACCAGGAGTTTGACGTTATTATAAAATCTTGATTTTTGTGTATTTGATGTACAGTAGATAGGAAGTTATAGTTCAGATATCCCACTAAGAGTTTAGGGTAGTTTAAATCCTGTTTGGAACACTTAGATTATTCTGATAAGAAAAATAGTCAGGAAAGCAGATAGAACATATCTGTTCTCTATGTTGTTGTGGCTTCAAATTACTGCTAAGTTACTAAGCATGAAATAGAGCAATCTGCCATGAAAGGAGAATGGATAACCAACTCCGTGTAACTGATTCTGTGTAACTGAAAAGAGAACCACACATTTAGAAGCTAATACAGTTACCACGAAAACTTAAGAAAAAGTTTAATGTAGTAAAAAAGTGAACAAGAACAAGAGGAAGATTCATTTACAACTGCTCTGCAAATAGACTGACTCCATGGTGATGTATAAAGTCAGTCTGTACTACTTAGTTCAGTATTTTCATCTGAAATCCTGTCAAATACAGGTAGCACCTCAGAGAGCCCAGTTACCTGTCTATAGCATACTAGCACTTGCTGTGCTGTGCGTGGTACAAACGTGGTAGAATAACTTCTCAGCATGGTTCACAATGTACGAAGGAAGAAAGGAACAATGATGCCTGTGTATCAAAAAGTAATTAAGCATTTAATAGTGGTCATTGTTTGAAATGAAAGGAATTTTATTTCCCTACATAAAATTTTACTGAACTATTATCTGGATATACATTAGGGCATTAAGATGTCCTGAACTGTGATTTAATGGCAAATTCTCTACACAATTTAAGAAATAGTTAGAAATATAAGGTAGGAAATTGTATTCCAAATTTTATATGGTTTCTATAGAAAATAAGAAAGAGTATTAAAGGCTTGTAAATTGTTAGAATATTATGCATATAATATGACATTAATAGTTTAATTATGATAATGCTTTATGAAAGAAAAATGGAGAAAAATGGGGTTTTAAAATATTTATTGAGGTAGTAATTTAAAAGTTTCACCTATTAATAAGTAAATTATATAAAATTTCAAAGATTCACACCTGGATTTTACTACTGCCACAGGTAAGAGAGTGAATATCTATCACGCTAAAAGTTTTCTAAAACTTTTGTCACCTTCATCGTACTCTCACCCACCATCAACCAATCACCTGCTTTGTCACTGGAGATTAATTCCCATATCTATGAAATTTACATAAATTGAATGATACAATAGTTATACATGTATTTCTGACTTTCTTTCATTTGCCTAATGACTGTCCTATCAGTTTTTTGAGTGTACTGCTACGTCCCCTTTTAATTGCCAAGCCCTAATCCATCATAGGATTACCAGAGCTTACTCATTCTTCTGTGTGTGGATATGTGGATCGTTTCTGCTTTCACACTATTATGAATATTCTCTCATTTGCAAACAAGCGTTTGGATACACATATGGTTTCTTTTCTTTACAGTGAATATCTCAGAAAAAATTACTGAATAATACAATAAGCATATTTGATCTGTTTAAGAATTTTTTTTCTTTTTAAGAAATTGCTTTTCAAAGTGGTTATATCATATTGTATGCTTTTAAGCAATGTTGAGAGTTACAGATATTTCACATCAATGCCAGGACATGGTATCACTATATATATATTTTTTTCTCTTTGCTTTAACTTTTATTATAGATACATTTGGTTTAAATGACTTTTGAAATAATCAAATATATACATAGATAGTTTCAAATTAAAAAGAATATATAAATTAAGATATCTTTGTAGGAATTTCTATTCAGCAAATAATTCATTTGATGCGGTTTCTAAATTAATGTCTTCAGAACTTTCTATCTTTGTCTCTATTTCTCTTTGAGCTTTTAACTCTGCAAAAGGTACAACAATGCTCAATAAATAAATAAACATTCCCCTTTTTTCTATCAAGCAACAATATTCATTCTTATACATATATTTTTTAATAACATATTTAAAAACTGTGGCAAAAATTGTGTCATTGGGATTTTAGTCATCACCAATTTTCAACAACTTTATGTGATTTAAAAATAAATTGAATTTAGCATTATCAAAATCTTATATATTTTTTTTCTTTTTGTTTCCACTTAATTGTCATAGCTGAAAAATATAAAACAGGGTAAGTCTGGGTTGAGGAAAAAGGTCTAAAATGCCAAGCAATTATATCTACTCAAATGATTTTCTCCTTTTAATTATCTAGTGTTCATTTCTGGTTATTTAAAATTAACTGCCTACTAACATAGAAATGTGGTTTTAAAAACACATAGTATATTAATATTGTATGTGTATTCTTCAAGTGTACTTCCCAGTTTTAAGTTAATTCTTAATAATTTTATTTAAATTACCTTTCAATTTTTAATGACCATGACAATAAAAAAAGCTAAGCATCCAAGCATTATGTCTACTTATAATAAAGCAACTATAGCCTTTTATGGGAAAATGTTATAGTTGTTTAAAAATATTTGGAGAATGTTACTAACCTCAGCAAATTTTTAATCTACTCATCTATCATTTCAAATCACTGACTCAGGGGCTTATACATAAATTAATTAAGCCATAAAATCAAACTATTTTTGCTATAGTGTTGTTTATAAAATAAAACAATTGAATGTGAGAAGACAGGGAGAGGTTTTTGCATACAGCCATTTCTTCTTGCCTACTTGATTGTTCTGAATTAGGTAGAAAGAATATCAAAGATTATTAGTTAGATAATGTAGTTGTATATGTGACTGAAATCTTAGATGTAATGTAGTTTAATTTCCTCATATTTCCCATGAAATTATTAACTAGTAGCTTTAAAAATTTCTAGGGTTATGTAGAACTTGCTGTCACAATTTTGACTACCGTTCAATCTTTCTGATACCTATTTTAGATTTCTTTTTTAAATTTCATTATGTCTCAAGCTGATGAGTCCATATAAATTAAACTGATCTCAAACATATTTAGTTTCCTTTAAAGTCCAGTAAATTCAGATACTCAGCTTCCATAGATACAAACAAAAATATCTAAAATATAATGTATGAGAATCTATTTTCAGTCAGCAGGAGTCCGTGGTAGTGTTACCTCGGTGGCACTGCTAAAAGATTAATTTATCAGACAGCTTGTTGTTCTGTTGTATTTAAAACAATTAACACAAATGTTCTGGGATTTATTCTCTTCTGATAATTAAATCCACCCAAGAAGTTATAGGGAGGTAATATTTTAATATAAGTTTGTGTGGAGGTGTGTGATTAGATTTATGTAAGAATCATAAGATCAACATTTGACAATTATTTTATCCTATCACATGTAAGTAGTAATAACCAAAGCCTGGCACAGTTTAGGGGAAATCTAAGTGAAGAAATGACTGTATATATAAGTGATAATTTCTCTATCAGCTCAAAACAATTTTTCCTTCATTAAATGACAATCACAGTTAGTATTCTTTAGAACAAAGCAAAGTAAATGAAGAGAGTCTTCTTTATGTATACATTTAGATTCCCTTTCCACTCTAATATAGAAATGTATCTATTAATCATATTATCAAGTCATAAAACTTCTCTGAAAAAGAGAACATTTCATTTTCTATTTTGTATTAAACACCAAGGACAAGCACTTTTTTAAAAAATTCATTCTCATTAAACTATGAGAAAAATACTTATGGTAACCTATTTCACAAGATTCCTGTAAAGAATCAAATGAGATAATAGGTTAAAAAAATTCTTGGCAAAGTTTAAAGACTGAATTCATTTGACTAATCATAATTTATTTTAGCAAGAATTTTTATTAGACTTTTTTTAAAGTGAGGTAACGATGTGTCTCTATAAAACTATGGATGTGCCTGGAAATTTTAAGGCCACATGAGATGGTGGGTTTGCATGACATTTAAGAAACTTCCAGATAAAGCTTGAACAATGTAGAAAAGAAATGTTTCATTATACTTCAGTCTTGCACATTTTATTATATTATGCTTCTTAGAGAACTTGGGTATCAAAAATCACCATAAATTTGGGCAATTGCACTTTTAGGAGACAGCCACATGTTTGCTAAAGTAGCCACACTTGCTAGAAGTAGCCACACATTTAGAAAAGGGACATTTTCCTGTTTAAAAAATACCATGTTTTTTTGTTTCGTTTTGTTTTTTTTCAAAGAGCAAATCAACTGCAAATGAGAGAATGTTGTTTTTGAAGTGGACCAATTCAAGCTGAACAATTTAACACCACTTGAAAATGCTAGACTGAGATTAATTTTTAGGCCAAAGTTTACTTTTGAATTTCTGGCACTGTACACCAAGTGATACTTTATGCCTAAATGATTACAATACAGTACAATAGCACCTCAGTTCATGACCGTCATTCGTCCCAGGATGAGGAGTTTACCAACAGAAGGAAAATTTTGTCAAACTGTTTGCAAGCTGAAGCATTCATGAACTGAAGTATTACTCTGTTTTCTCAGTTTTAAAACACATCTTTAAAGGTGCAAAATTATTTTTCCAAGCCATATAACTAGCTACACAATATTTCTATGCTGTAGGAAGTATATATTTTGTTCTTCTTTTGAGGAGGTTGGTAAATGTTTATTAATATTTTAAAGTACACTGCTCAGGTTGGCACATGCCTGTAATGCCAGCTGAGAGGCTGAGGCAGAAGGTTTCAAAATTCATGAACAATGTGGGCAACTGAGGATCTAGTTCACCATGAAGATTTGAGGCTCCAAACCCAGGTGAGAGAGAGGAGAGAGAGAGAGAGAGACAGACAGACAGACAGACAGATGAACAAGAAGGAAAGGGAAGGGAAAGAAATAGAAATAGAGTGGAGGAGAGGGAGAAGGGAGGGGAGGGGAGAAGAAAAGAAGAGAAGAAAAGAGTAGAGAGAAGAAGAGGACAGAAGAAGAGGGGAGAGGAAGGGTGGAGAGGGAAGGGAAGGGAAAGGAAGGGAAGGAAGGGAAGGGAAGGGAAGAGAATAGAAAATTTTTAAAATTACACTGAGAAGTTTAAGTCTGAGTTTGCTCTGTGGCTTTGGTCATTCTACATATCTTCTCTGAATCTTAACTTTATTAATAAAAGGATTTTAAAACGTAGTAAAACCTGCTTAACATGTTTGATCTGAGAAGTTCATAGGTAGCAGGCACTGATGACCCACATCAAGACAGCTGGCACAGGGCAACTGAGTCACGCACAGCACCACTACTGCACACACTGCAACCCTCGCCCCTCATTCTACCCACGTGGTGTTTGCTTTTCGTTTACTCTGGACCACGTGGGTGCAAGTGCACATCAAATAGCTGAGCTCCACATAAGTGCAAAACTTTCTGAAGAGCCGCTCTGGCTCGCTATAGAAAAGGTTTCAGAGTGAAAGACGTTTCAATGAGTGGAAGCCTGGGTATCTGCAAGTATGCAGCATGGAAATCTTATGCAAATTCCAGGTATAAACTGGCACTGTGGCACAAAGTTTGCTGTGTGCATGTTTCAGTTTATTAAAATAATTTCACGTATACAAGAGTTAGGAAAATATACTCTGGGGTAAAGTTTTAAAGAGGTCTCTGCATATGAAAAGACCCTCGGAATGAAGTTCAGACCAACCCAAGAAACAAATATGTTTAACTGCAGGACCAATTACATATCAGAAGCATGAAATCCACCCAATTTTGGATTACAAAAGCTGTGTTAAATAGTTAAGATTGTCTCCGAAGGAATTAGGAGTTCTATTTCCTGTTGAGTGTTTATGTTCAGGGTGCATCTGCTTCAATTTAAGTAACTTCTCTACTGGAGCACTCTGGTGCGTCTATAATTGGCTACTGTGCTTCCTGCTTCACAGCAGAGAAGTTGTTCTCTCCACTCCAGAAGTGTATTGATCCTCCCTTCACCTTCAGGTCTCACCCTCCACCAGCTGAGGGAGCACAAGACCTTGGCACCGGGTCGGGGGCGGTGCCTAGCCTCCGAGGGCTTCTGGAGACCACCTCTGCATTGATGTGGAGTAGGAGCCTCTGTGCCATTTACAGCAATTCAGCTACACCGAGTTTTGTAGTTTTGATCTTGCCCAAGAAGTTCCAAGCATCTTGCATTTTAATTAGTCACTATTTTAAAAAAGTTTGCTTGAGATATATAAGACAAACAGTTATGTTTTTTGTGTGTGTATTCCCTTATTTAAATTTTTTTCCCTAAGATACCTGTAAATATTGCAATGCTAGTATAACCTCTTTCTTTTCCCCTCTCTTTTTCTTGTCACACACACACACAAACACACACACACACACACACAGTCACACACAGTCACACAGCACTCCCAACACCAAGGGGATGCCATATGTCCCTTGTGAGACCTACTTGGGAGAAGTGAAGTGCTGCACATACCACACAGTACCACTGGGAGAGGACAGTCGTCATCACTGGTGATGACAATTTTCTCACCCTCAAGGCTTGCAAATGACTTTTTTCATCTGTTCTTTTTATGTTATTTGCATAATTTTCTCCTGCAAAAGTGAGAACTGTCAAAAATTAACCATTTGGGGCTTCACATTCAGCTCCACCAGCTCTTTTCAGAGAATTAGATTTCTCTCCCAAAGAGGGGGGGTTTGTAATCCTGGATGCGGAAGAAGCAGCAGGGCTCTGAAGAGGGGCTCATGTCACAGAGAAGGGTGGTGGCTGGGGTCCCAGGTGGGTAAAGGTGCAGGATCACATATGGAAAGTTCTTTGAAGCTTTTGGAAGCTTTCATTACCTTGGTTATTCTTTGAGTTAGTAAATCATTATTTCCACAGATAGTAGATAACACATCTGTAGATAACACTTTGCACTTGGGATACTAAGTGAAAACGCTTCTGAAAGAACCTCAAATGCACGTTTCTTTTCTATGTGGTTTTGTTTCAATGTTCCTGGCTGGACAAAATTGCCAGATATACTTATTTAGTGTAAATACTACCGTTTTTACCCTGGGGGCGGGGGGGGGAATCTCTGATAAATCTTTAAATTCATTTAACTTAGACAGAGGTTGATATATGTGGCAGCTAGGGGCAAATACAAGTGTAGCTATCTCTTTTATCACACCACTTAAGCATTCCTCAGCTTTAGACTTGTCTAACAAATCAGCTCTCTATCAGCCTAGTAATCGGTTCACTGTTCCTTACAGCCAACACTAACGCATCTTGCAAAAACAGCCTGGCCAGGGAAAGCGCATTTGTTTAAGTCTAGAAATGGCTAACACGTTGTCTGATCTCCTTGCAAATTACACTGATAGTTGTAGTTCCCCCTTTAGGCTGGAAAAGACCAGATTCCCCAGTGGCCTCCGATCCTTTCTGATTCCCAGGAGCCCCACCGAGCCCCTGCGTGGGTAAGTGACTCGTGTGGAGGAGCACTGCTGGTTAATCAGGTCGATGAATGTAGCGGGCTCCGGGGACCGACAGGAGTCCATCAGCGCAGCCAGGGAGCCTCCAGACGTGCAAGCTCGCGGAGCAGCTTGGCTAAGAAACGGCGCTTAGTCCTCATTCACTCCCGGGAATCTCTGAGGATTTCAGCTGATCTCCTCTCTCCCCTTAGACAGCCAGGAGCTCAACATAAACAGAGAGAAGGAGCACAGCATGCCGCCTCTTGGAGGGTGTTGATTGAAAACTTCCATCTCCCCCGCCCCATTCGCGGTTGGTGTGACGGATTTCTCACCTCCTTCACAGGGAATATTTCAATTAAGGTAAGTGCTGCTTTATCTGGGTAACTGCATCACCTCGCGCTGAATTTCTGCATTGAAAGTTCTAACTGACTAAACTGGCATTCTGCACTGCAGCAAGTGACTGTTTATGTCAGGGAAAGGCTTAGTTTACCGGCAAGTGTCCTGGAATGAGAACTGGCATTTGTGGATAATGACATTTCAGAGCAATTATTTTGAAACAGAATGATTCTGCCTTACATCAGAAGAATAGAAAAGGAAATGTGAAGAGAGATCTAGTTTCTCGTTTTACCTTTTAATACACTGTTTTTGAGGACTGTGCCTCGCTACGGATTTTGCGTGAAGTGATTTGTTGGTATTGCTTGATAAAATCTGATTCTGAAAACTTCACAGTTAATTAGATGGAGAGAAATTTTGCAAATGAGAGTTGAGATTTCATGTAGCTTTTTACTTTAGCAATGTTCCTCAGCTCTCTTTGGATATAAGGAATTGAGACTAAATCCATGGTATTTTAACAGTTTTCATTGTGGAACTAAAATTAAAATATTATTATTTCTGATGAAATTTCTAAGAAAGTGAATCTGGAGAATTTAATATTTCATTAATGTAATTGATAGCTCTCATACAAGAGAATTGAGTCCTTACCATATGATAGGTTAACAAATGAAACAGTAAAGAAAAATTGATTGCTTTCTGAAATGATTCTTTTTGAAAGGATAAATTTCATTAAAAATGTAAGATTATATGGTTAAGTTTTACTTTCCGGTGTTTTTGACATGGGGTGCATTTTTATCATAAACAGGGAAATGAAATAAGGCTTACATTTAGTATAAATGTATGGCAATTTTCTCTGTAATTCAGATAAACTAGTTCATATTATTTCTTCCATACTCATTTTTTCTCATAAATTAGTTCATGTTGCTTCATCTATATCCATTTTTCTCATAAGATTGTTAAAAATATCTAGAGAGATAATGAATGAAACTTTCCTCAAAGTTAGATTTTGTTATTGGAACTTTCTCTTTTCTCTTTAGTTCTCCAGACTTGCGGTGTGTGCATATCAATATAGTCTGATAGTTTTATGCTAAATTTTAGTAAGTTATTGAGTAATCAAAAAAATGACATCACTATAATTGTAAATGACCTGTTGAGTACCGCTTTATGTATAGGAAGGATACAGCGTCTTACCTTTGTACAGTGTAGGACTTTTAACATAAATTGATTTTCATATGAGAAACATCATTGAAAGTATAATGAGACATTGTCATAAAAGTTGCAAAACTTACATTTCATAATCTGTAATATTAATACAGAGTATAAATTTATAGCTGCCTTTGTGTAAATATTTCTAATGGTACCTTAAGTTTACTCCATAGAGGGACCATTCGTATTTCCTGAAATGTTGATTGCATCTTCCTCTGTGAGAATCTTGATATGGGACGTTTTGCAAAGATGTAAGAGCACTTTATATTTGCTATCTTTCTGAAATTCCTTGGAGAGCTTTTCAGGCTGATATCGATGTTATTGCGGCTTACACTGGAATAAAATATTTGCAGGATTCCCATAGGCACTGAAGTGTAATTGCTGGTTGTATGTATCCAGCCAAGCCCTGAAGGCATTTGTCTACCTCTTTTGCACTAAGACTTTATCTCTTTCTTTCCTAGGGAGACATTTCTATCTTTCTGGTGCATATGTGTAGTGCATATGATTATATTTGTCATAGGGAATTTTTATTTTTTATTTGATTTTTTTGTCTTCTCTCCTCTTATGTTTTCCTCTTACCATCTCTTGAAAACTTTCTCCTATAAACATACATTTTTGTGCATGTTTATAGTACATAATGATCACGTTTCTTGTGGAACTTATTGCATGTGAATAACACATCATTTGTGATGTGGGAAGATGATTTCTTGACAGATTCCATGGTAACTGCAAAAAGATTGTGTTGACTGTGATGACTGCCAGTGAGTCTTTGTCTTCTTGTTGCCTTTCTTTCTTTCTTTCTTTCTGTCTGTCTGTCTGTCTGTCTGTCTTTCTGTCTTTCTTTCTGTCTTTCTTTTTTCTTATAAGCAACCTTAGTAAACAGGAGAATCAACAGTAACTAATCAAGGACACATTTGATGCTTAAAAGCATATGCACTACTGAAAATATCCCTGTATTATTTCATGTGCCAAATTCAAAACTGGTGGTGACATCAGGCTGCATAAATTTTATAGACTTTTTACCACTGAACTGTATGACCAATGTATGATCACCGAAGCATGCATTTAGTGTTTAATAAAATATGTGTGTCTAAATATGAAACCAATTAAAGTTCTTACTCCAAAACACCTATCTGGATGTCTGAAGAAATTGTATCATGGCTGTAGTTGTCTTAATTTGCATCATGCAGACTGAAAAGGAACTGGAGAACACCTTGATTTCGATGGAAAATTAGCAGCTGTTTATTGTCAGTAGCACTCACCTCTTATTATCTTTATACAGTATTAGCATATTCTTCTGAGATGCCACCATACTTTTAGGTTCTGTATTTATTCCCACTGTTCATGCATTCATTTCTTCTACAAGGTCAGAAAATATCTTAAGGACAGCCTCACTTAAAGTAAGGTAATGGAATATTGAATGAAAAGATCTATAAAAACTTCATGACACTTACTTCAAGTTATGCAATCTGCCCCTTCATATATAATATTCTAAATGAAAGACTCTGTAAAAGGCAGTATCCAGCATATCTTGAATGCCTCCTAAGTTCGTAACAGCCAAGTAATAAGCTTGCAACTATGGTTCTACAAACATCAAGTCAAACATGAGCATTGCTTACTTCCTTTTTACAGAGAAGGAGGTGGAACCTGAATGAAGTTATATAGCTGGGTCAAGTGTGCACAGTTGAGATAATGAATACTTGTGGATTCAAATTCATAGCTGAATATTGCAAGTTAATATATATTATACCACACATCTCTATTAGATTACACATGACAACTCCTTCCAATATCTACCATGATAAACATAAATATTTTCAGACTATTTTAAGCCAATGATGAATAATTATATTGCCCTTATAATCATTTAACTGTTGGCTTAATAAAATAAACATTTTTGTCATTCCTATGGATACCAATTTTTTAGAAAGTTGTGTAACATGTTCTTTTAAATTCTGTAAGCAATTAGTTCTTTGTGGAACACTTGCTTCTCCCTAATTCTGATGACTACTAACAGAAAGTACACCCTCGCATGAACATAATATGAAAATTTAACCTGAGTGTTGGTGATGCATACAGCTTTACAAAAAACTAAACTCCGGATAAAATAAAAACTGAATTTAATAACATAACTTCAGTGCCATTTGTATTTAAAGGTGATTCAAGGAAAGTCAGTGGCAAAAGATATCCAGAACATTAGAAAGACATAAAAACTGATCATTGGTATTGAATGCTGGAAGGACACTTTAAATTCACATTTTTAGGAATATATTTTTTTCTAGTGACTTTATAGAAATCTATTACATATACATACATGCAGTACAGCTTCATGTTGAAATTGTGAAAATATGTTTATTCAAATAGAATTTGACCCACTTTTACATCAAAAGGAAAGCAATGTAAAGTTACTGTTGCCTTAGAAAAGTTAATATTACTGGCTGTCATATCCAAGTATGTATTAGTATAAATTATGATCTTTTACTCCACTCAAGGACATCCCCAGTTCTTTGTAGAAAGAAAGAAAAAAAGAAAGAAAGAAAGAAAGAAAGAAAGAAAGAAAGAAAGAAAGAAAGAAAGAATTGTAAGAGATACGGTGAATAATATAGATTGAACAATGATTAGAAACTCAGTCAATAAATATATGGAACATTGTGTAGTGTGAAAGCTCAAACTTTTGATTCTCTAGAGATTTGTATAAACTCTTGTGTTATCCTAGTGTACATGAATGTGGGTCAGTGAAATATTAATTGAAAAGAAATGCAACCAATCATATTGCCGCTATTACAGAGCTATGAGGAGTAAAATAGATAATTAGTCTCACATACTTATAATCTCAGGTACTCAGACATAGTAGTTATTATTATAAACAGGAATTCTTATTAGCCCCTCATCTTGCTTGTCAAGTAGAGCAAATTAGAGTCATTCTCTCTGCCTTACAACAAGGAACACTTTGGAATCTTGCCAGAAACTCTCATATTTTCTTTCTAATACTGCATTTTGAGCAGTACTATTGGATTTTAGAAACATTTATTTTCCTTACAACTGGATTTACATCGGTGGATGGGTTTACCTGAAAAAAAAATGTTACATTGGGAGTTAGCTCAGAGAAACCTTTTTGACAGAGTACTCATGTATGCTTTAATCCTCTACTACATTTCTTAAGAATATTTAAGGAAACGATCAAACCTTGAAAGCCAATCTCTTTTGACGGCTCTTAGTCCGCACCTAACTTGATTTTACAAGAGTGAGAATAGCTCATGGTCTGTTTTGGTAAATACAGTTTATTGGAACATAGCTACGTATCTCCGTAGTGTTAGTGTCAGTGTTGCAAAACCAGCATTGAATGGTTGAACCCAATGAGATCATAGAACCTACAAAGTTGAAGGCATGTGCATATCAGCTTCTATATGATGTATAATGTCAGATTCTTGAATTTCATTCTTGGAGCACTGACTTGACAAGTGTACAAAAAGGAGTCACAAACCATAGTTTTGAGACATACGTAGATAACTCCAACAAAATCACAGTGTTTAGAAATGTGTCTTAACTGCCAGAGCTCTCTAAATTCCTCAGGTAACTCTACATTGCACCAAGGGTTGAGGGTTGCTGTTATAGACCAGAAAAACCAGAACTTACAGGGATATGCAAGCACTTTGGGGGATCTTATTCCATGATTTTGGAGTTTGGTTCAAGGCTCTGCATTTCTAAAACCGTCTCAGTAATGTTAATGCTGTTGGTAAATGAGAAGTGTTACCTTCACTCCTCTCCAGCTCCCTTCTCTGCCCATAGTTGCCGTAAATATGCAAACGTTTAATTGAGGACCTATCATAGAACAAGACTCACTGCCTATTGTGTCAGAGATGGATCACTTTTCCCAAGAAGCTCTTCTTATCATAAAAAATTTCTGAGCCATGTCAAATGTGTGAAGTACAGACATGTATATTCTCCAGTACATACATGTGATTCCCACTCCAGTTATAGACTGAGTGCTTTACCAAGAAAAATATTTCAGTAAGCATTATTAATATATTTAGTTCTTTGCAATTGTGGGACAGGATGATTGTGGCTTACTCAGTCTCCCTTACTTAGAATGTTTTGTTTTTAGTATTAATGAGCAAAACTTCATGCCAAAGTTCAGAAATTTCCAGAAATCTGTGACTTCTCCAGTATCTTTTCAATTCTTTTCATGTTTGCAATGCAGTGCTAAGACTGCGTTGTCAGTTCAAGTTCCTTCTTTCCCACAATGGAATCACTAGACCACTGATTTCAGCTATCAGTATCCTTTGTTTTTTTGATTCCCAAATGCTAACTTTTAGTTATTAGTAAAAAATCTATGTAACTAATGTTAAATGATTTATGTCATCGTAACTTTAAAATTATGAGGCTGGGCACAAATTTTTTATTGCCCTTTTGTAATGCTTCCTTCTAAAATGCTTGACATCATTCAAACCATATACTTGTTAATCTATTTGATTATTTGTCTCTCCACTTGTTATTAAATATTGGAATATAAATTTCTTGAAGGTGTGAGTTTTGATTATTTTGTCTAAAACAGTTATGTCTTAGAACATAAATGCTGAACAAAGAATAAATAGTTATCTCAAATTTATATGGTGTGCCTGTTAAATTAGAGGTAAGGGCTAACTAATGTTACATTTACTCTTGTTTGGAGTTAAGATTTCAGCACATTTTTCATGTAAGGAATATGTAGGGACAGTTTCTATTTCTTGTGCATAATGTGCTTCACACGATGGGAGGGAGAAAGAGAACAAGAGAAGGAGTTACAGTACAATGAGGTGTGGAAGATATGTAGAGTGTACTTAGTGCAAAGAGAATAGCTACTTTCCTAAATTAAAAAAGGCAGGAAGGTTTACTAAAAAAAGAAGGTGAAACATAGCTTGAATTTACACAGATGATAAAGGGTCATTAGCTCCTAATAGAATCAATAAAGCAAAGAAGCACAGAAATATGTTATGTGAGTTCTGCCACTCCTCGCCACCATATTAGTGTTTTACTAAGGATGACGTACATATGTAAAAGATGTGAACTTTACATACTTCCATATCAGGAATTTAAACTCCCACACAAAAATTGGGAGCACTTCAAGCATTTTGGGGATAGGAGAGACCCATTTATTGGTGTTTTGCTCTGAAACTTAAATTTTATGTTTTACTACTTGAAATTAAAAATACACAAATGGCCAAACATATAGCTTAGTGTCATAAGCACCTGCCTGGCAAGCACAAGTTCCTGAGTTTGATTCCTAGTACCAAATACAAATACACACATGCGTACATATGTGTACTTACAGAGTTGTACACTGAATAATAATATTTTAGTCAATGATGATCCATACATATAATGGTGTTACCATGAAATTATATCACCTAAGGATGACAGAACAGTAAGATATAACATCTTATATCTCAGAATGTATTCCTGTTATTAAGTGGTATCCTCCTTGTAATATGAGTTTTTAATATAAAGATATGTGAAACTTTAAAAAAACAATCAAAAATACCAAAGGATAAAATAAGTTTTTGATGATGTTGGAAAATTAGAGATTAACATTTTAAATTGGGGTGCCAAGAATTGATGAAATGTTAGATGTCAAACTTTTAACTAAGTGATATATTTATTGAGTGTGAATTTTAGCAAGTGTGTATCTGTATGTGACTGCCAAGGGTTCTGTATTACATTATCAGATGAGTGAATTTATTTCAGCTCTTGAGGTTTAGGAAAAGTAGTAGAGTGTTGATGACTTTATTTGTCTGTTGTGATGTGGAAAATTGTTTGTACTTTAACAGAAAAATCAATATTTTTTTGCTGGATAATCAAACTCAATGTAATGTATCCATAGTTAGAGTCATTAACATACTGAAAGGATGAAAGTTTGGACCATTTTATTTAAGAAGTAGAATACTGGCTATTAAATCTCTTTAGTAGAACTCTCTCTACTTCTTTTTTAAAGAACTTTGTTGTTGGCATTGTCAGTTTTTGTTGAAATTTAATAGGTCCTGTCAACATTTCACTTAGGCTTTCTCTTCACCATTGTACCAAAGTATCATCTCCCATCATATTCTCACTGTGAATTTCATGTTTACTATTTATGTCCTGTTCATGGCTTTTCCTTTGGAATAAGACTCTGTGAAGATAAGAAACTTTGGATATTGCTCCATCCTCAACACCTGTATTAACATCTATGATGCAGCCAGTACCTATTCATAAAAGGAAGGAGAAAAGACCAAGGAAGCAAAGAGAGGAAAGGGAAGATGGTGTAATGATAGAGGTGAGGAATCAGTATATCTGCCAGTCTTTCACCCTAAATCTTTCTACTTCTTCTCTCTTTGCTGTCTCAGTAAACAGCCTTAAGACTGTGGTCTTAAGACTATGCAACTCTCAGATTTGACCTAGCATTTGTCACTCTCACAGATCCAAAACCAGCTCATCTTTTCAATCCTGTCTTCTAAATCTTTCTCACAAGAATTTTCATTCTTACCTTTCCACACATTATATCACCTTTATCTGTCACTCACCTTATGTTCTCTTTATTTTACTTCTCTTTTCATACACACACAACAAAAATCCTCCATAATGCCAGAAAATTGATCATTCCAAATGCAAACTGGTTAAGTTTTCTTTATTATAAAGGCTTTCCTTATAGCTTCTCATCTTCTTTGAGACACAGTTGAAACATTTATTTAGCATCCATTTCTGAGCAAGTTCTACTTCTGCTTCCTCTTGTCTAATCTGGACATGTTCAAAATCACTTCTGTTTTATCTTTCAAGTTTCACCTTTTCTATTTGCAATATTAAATTAACTTTTTGCCTGTTTAGATCACTTTATACTAAGAACTATCCACCCACACAAATCATAGAACCTAATATTGTTCATAATGCTAAACCCCAGATTTATAAATTACAGTCTTTATATGTGAGTCATTCATTACCACATTCGTAATGTCAAGCACTTACAGAAATCCATGATAAATACATCAATTTAGTCTCTTCTCTCCAGTAAAGAGTAGGCATTCATAAGCTGCTGTTTGTTTCTTCTACTTGTAAAGTTAAATTCTTGCCATTCAAAAGACAATATGTCTTCCATATCATCTTCATGAAATACCAAAACTGATAAACAAACAATAACAGATTAATTCAAAACAATCACCATGTTTGAAACTACTGAAATATACTTGTGTTTCAATTGTCATATCCACCGTATGGGCCATGTAGATAACTTGTCCTTTAATGAGCAGTAGAAATTATTCATAGTGTTGGGTAAAGGTCACCTATTTTCAGTCAGGTCCTTTCTGTGTAATAACTGGTGACATTTCTCATCCATTTGTGATCAATGAACATGCATATTTCAACTCAAAAGTCCAATCTCTTCAAAAGTACCAATTTTATGTCTTTTTATTTCATAACAAGATGAGCTATGCTAATTCCTTTTCTTACATGTTTTGGTCTTTATAAAAATATAATTGTCAGAACAAACAGCAGAAATTGACTATACTTATGAATAAGTAGTCAAAAAGCACATTGAGAATAGACATGCTTTGACCTCTAGTGTTTACAGAATGAGTACATTTTTATACCATAATATTACCATAATTAAACTGTATATTATTTGTCCTTTCAATGGAGTGAGGTGAATTGCTCTAAAAAATCAATAAAGAGTAAACAACAGCATTATTTCTGGAAAGTATTTCTCTCACAGATATTTAGAAGCAATCTTCCCTGGAACCATAATCCCCAAAAGGAAACTGCTGTCCTTGCAGAAATGGTTTGGGTCATCCAGGTGTGGGTTTCCAGATTTTTCTAAAAGCCTTCGTAAGGCAGAAATGACCTTTTAAATAGCTTGTCAGGAAAAGAAATGATTTTTAATGCAGATCCACCAAATATAATGTTTTTTATCAGTGTCCCTGAAGGCAAACATCTGAACAGCAGAAAGAAACATAATGCATGGATAAATGTCGTGACTAGTGTCTAAAGAGGAACATGATATAAACATAACTGAGAAAGATCTCATTAGAAAATACAGAAAACCAGCTTAATATCTCACAACTCTATACCTACTCAGGAGAATAATTAGACACCAGGAATTTGTTCCTCTATTAAGCCCTTTTGGATGCTAAACCCTTTTGTTTTTTAAGACATTTAAGAGAAGAAAACTTCAGTTTATTTTGCTCTGCAGTCTTGAGTTGGGAAGTCCACCCAGGAGTTAAGCAGCAGTGAGTGAAAGCAGATCACAAACTTTTATGTGAAGTAATGAAAGTATCACACTGATTCTATTCAATAAGTAAAATTTGTTATGTGATGAGAACTCATGTTATCCTTGTTCTGTGCATGAATTACATCAAAATATATGGAGCTACCATCCCTCTACTTATTTGCATTCCATTTTCTCCTTCTTCTTCTTCTTCTTCTTCTTCTTCTTCTTCTTCTTCTTCTTCTTCTTCTTCTTCTTCTTCTTCTTCTTCTTCTTCTTGTTAATCCATCATAGTACCCTCCTCAAGGATTTTGATGATTTGAATGAGGAAATTAAACTCAAGCCCTATTATTTCTCAAATAGCTCTTTCCTTCTTTGGAGGAAACTGACCAGGAAAGCTTTCTCCCATTTTAAGCAGAGTTCTGTACTAATAGGTAGGAGATTCTTTACAGCTAAATTTATTTCATTATCTGTCTCCAAAGAAAGGAAGAGAGGAATTGTTAAGTAGTTAAAACATCAGTAAGCACAGTAAAATTAGTCTTCCATATGAAAACCCATTTACTCATAAAATCAATATCCAGGCCAACACTCTAATATTTTTCATTTTTTCGCTTTTTACAAAGAGTCTTGCTATGTTTCTTAGGTTGTTCTCAGCCTCCTGGGAATGAGTGATTTCCTTCCTCAGCTTCCCAAGTATCTAGGCCTGCAGGCATGAGCTACCATATTCATTTTCAATGCTCTAATACTTTCTGAATGACGGTAATCTAGGTTTAGAGGTCCCCTGCAGGATACATGCAGTTTAATTTAGTGGAATATATGTTTACTCTCTTCCCTCTGACTCATACCAAATATGAAATTAATAACTGTCTGCTTGCTTTACAAAAGTAAAATTGAAATTTGCTAGGTGTGCTTGTGTTCTGATGCTAGTGACACACTACCACAGGCTGGGTAGGCTAAGGAGAAGATGCCCAGAATTCTGGAGGTCAGGGTGTGGGCCACATCCACTGATGACCTACTTGGTGGCAGGTTCTTGAGGTGGTACAGGGCAAACATCATTTGGCCAAGACAGGGAGCCTTTCTCTCCTGTTGTCTCTTTCTCCGCCCTTTGACCTTACTGAATTTAATTCTGTCCAACAATATAGTAGAAATAGGCAATTTAGTTTCTTCCCTCTTAATGCCTCAATGTAGTTCAAATTGAATTTCCCTGCAGGGCCCTTTTGGAGATGTACCCAACCCAAACCATAGCACTGAGTTGTGAAGTGCTGCAGTCTTAGGAAAGATTGAGGAAGATCACTGCTGGTGTTATCCTCATTAAAATGTATTGAAGTTTCAAGAGGGAAATTCCAGAACTATAAGCAAGTTTGTCTACAGAAAGCCGTCACTAATTAAAACATGTCCTGGAGAATCAAAATTAAATTTTTTATGTCAGTTACAAACTTTAGGGGGCCGGAACTGTATGGTGTAGGAGTAAAAAGAAGAATCTCCAGAGTTCCTGAACTTTAAAATAATGCTAACAAAAGTATAGTAATACATGCAAAATACATCTGCAAAGCCTTCAGGATTCTGGATGTAATTTAAACAGTAGAAAGAGTTTTGTAGGCATTAAGCTACTAGTCATTATGTGTGATCACTTCACTAAAATAAAAAAAGTGAAGAATGAGAGAAATGCCTGTTTCTATGTTGTTGGATTAAAAAAACCTATCATCTATATATCAGGCTAGCACAACATCTCCTGTGGTGTAGATAATGAATCTGAAGTGCCATTTCTTTCCTGCTAGTAATTGTGTACCATGGAAAGACAATGCAAAGGAGACACTGGTTCACCGTTGTTCCTTTAGCCATCTTGACTCCGTGTGGGTATTAACTAAGCTAACTGCAAAACAATGACACCTGAGTGACCACTAAAGCACACTGGGTGAGAATGGAGAACACATGTGTGACATGCAAACACAAAGAGTGAGATTTCCAAGAATAAAATAATCCTGTATTCTCAATGCTTTGCTACAGTTTGCATTATAATTACACGTGAGTGAGTGAGTTATTTATTTATTTATTTATTTATTTATTTTTGGAATGCAAGAAGTTTATTGAAAGTGCAATGGAACTTGTTGAAAGCTTAAAAGACAGGGGAAGAACAAACACCTCCCCTCAGGCACAGGACCAGGTGCAGGGTGTACGCCTTCTGGATGTTGTAGTCAGAGGGGGTGTGCCCATCTTCCAGCTGCTTGCCAGCGAAGATCAGCCTCTGCTGGTCAGGGAGGATGCCCTCCTTGTCTTGAATCTTAGCCTTGACAATCTCGATGGTGTCACTGGGCTCCACCTCGAGGGTGATGGTCTTGCCAGTGAGGGTCTTCAGGAAGATCTGCATTGTCAAGTGTCGGCGGCAGCAGCACACGAAAAACAACCGAAAGTGGACCTCGGCGAAACTATTTATTTGTTTTTAAAATAAGATTGAGATTGTTGTCTTTCATGAAGGAAACATTACTCCTTCAGTTACTTTTTACCATCAAGAAGTTTGAACCACCAATTTGCAAGTGAAGAACATCATACAAAATTTTCTTTCTTTCGTTCTTTCTTTCTTTCTTTCTTTCTTTTGGTTTCACACTGATCACACGCAGATCTGCAGGGAAAGAACTGCAGAAGCATGTAATTATTTTCTGCAAGAACCTTTCAAATTCACAAATCAGAAAAAATCACACTTGGTGAGTGTCTTTATAGATTTTAAATGTAGTGATTTTATATATTAAGTGATTATGTTGGGTTAGATTGAAACAGAAATAAAATAATTTCCTCAATCTTTTTTTACCATACAGATGTATTTTAGAAATAAGTGAAAATATCATAATTGTATATATGGGACAGGAAAAAAGGCACTCTGTAATCAATACATGACCTTCATAAAAAGCAAGAAATACCATTTTGGTATGAAAGAAAAATGCTGCCTAAATGGAACAGAAGTAATGGTCCTGAAATCTGCTTCCCATCAAAGTATAAAACTGAGAAAATCTACTTGGCAAATTTTTTCTCCTCTTTTGAGATGTGTTGATTTTCATTGTGTCAGAAATGCTAACAATACTTTCTTTCAAATTAGTGTCTTACCCTGATCTATTTTTATCTGCTTAGCTAGGGATAAAGAAATAATATATGACACCCTCTGATCCCAAAGTGATGGGGAAGAGAAGGACACTCAAGCCTGTGTAATAAATATAGGGCAAGAAGACTCAATCAGGACCCACAGGGTCCCAAATGCACAGGGACTTGATGCTAAAGGAGAGAAATCAGAGGGAACAGGAGAGGATACAGGAGAGTCCTTCAAGTGCCCATGGAGACCTCAGACATTGCTTTAAACCTGCTTTGCATGTTGAAGTCAATGCCCTGATTTCCCTTGCATATATTAATTTTATGGGAAGAAGTAAAGGAATTTTGAAAGATGTACTTGAGGTCAAGTCAGTATTCAGCATTTCTGACTGTATATGTGACTTGCATAATTGATGTACCTTGGAATAGGTGACACCAGAGAGCACTGAAGATAAGTCTGTTTATCTCTTAGAGGTGGTAAGAACATATGTATGCATGCACATATGCAGATGCATGCAATTTCAGCCAGGCCATCTATAATATAATATGCAGAAATATAACATGTTCTTTTTTGCATTCTTCCTTAAATTCCTCTAGAATTCATGTGGTATAATCATGATTAAAGTGTATTATTAGTGATGGAATAAATCTGAGAAAATTTGATTGCTGGATTGATTATTCATGTCTGGTATTTATGTGCTCTTATGTGAGAAAGACACTGTGTAGAAAAAAGAGTGATTACTTTTTTCTCAGGCCTTTACCCTCATGTTGAACAAAATTCAAGAATAAGAAAGAGAGTATACGGGAGAAGAAGTGACAGACAATGGTATGTTTTTCAGAAATTCATAAATGTAAGTCTTCATAATATACAAATCTTGGAGTAATAGAGTATGAGTCAAAGCTACTTTTCTATATGTTTAAAAGTTATAAAATACATATTTTATATTTTCTAATTATTTGAACATTAATGAAATCACATTTGAAACACACCCGTCACAGTGACTGATAGCAGTTTCTCAAAGAAAAATGTCATGCATATTTCCATTGGTAGCACAATGCAGGACCACAAAGTAAAACATGAATGGCAGTAATGATTTAGTAGTTAAAAGAATGGCTTTTACAGTGCAACATACTGAAATTTCAGTCTGACTTGAAGTCTTATTACCTTTATAGCTTTAAGCAATTTTCTTTTACTCTTTTAATGCCCCAGCTTTCTTCTCCAATATAACACAGATTATATTATCGACCTTATAAGTTGTTATATAAAGAGATACCATAATAAATGTGCTTAGCAAAATGCCTTACTTACAGCAATTGCCCTATTGCTGTGGACATTAATTTCATTTCCCAGGTCCTCCTATTTCCTTGGCCTTCATCTTATTATTTTCCAACCTCATGCAGTTTCAGAGTTATCAGGGTCCCTGTCCCTGATCTCAGTCTTAACCTTGCTCCCAACTGTTGCTAGTAATTTTGAGCTAAGAAAGACTCTGTTTACGAGGAAGCCAGAAAACTCTTTTATTGAGGGCCTATAACAATTCAGATGTCTGGTCCTGAGATGATAAAATCAGAACACACTTTCATGGAATGCTACTTTATGATGCCTCAGGACCCGACTTTGACCACTGTCCCCGGTGCACTAGATGTCTCCCCTGCAGTGCAGTGAAGGTTCCTGAGGGGTTTGCTTCTGTTTTGAAAAATGAGATCCTCCTTTCTTCTCTGACCTGTTGTCACCTGCCAGGCAGAACTCTTCCACCTGATGTCTCTCCGGAGATCACGACTCTCCTGTTCCCTACACTGCTCCACACCATAGCTGCAAGGCAAGATCATTACTTTCACTCTCATCAGTTTTACACGTAGTTTGAGCCTGGCCTTTTTATTAAGGCCGAATCGTACATGCAGGCCAAGAGGCAAGGCTTTCATTTTGTTTTATTGTGGTTTGGTTTGGTTTGGTTTGTCCTTTTCCTCAAAAAATCAAGAATTAATGGTAAGGAGGTTAGATACAAAAGTTCCAGTCAGGAGCCAGGAAACATGTCATCTCTCAGAGCACAGGTACTCAAATGTTTGAGCAAAACTCCACTTATCATTGTGACACACCAGCCTTCACAACAGGACTGCATCCAAATAGACCTTTTGGTAAAGACAGCAGAATCATATCCAGTGAGACATCAGAGACAAAACACAGACCTTACCCTCTGCTTTGATTGTGGAACCTTTGTTTACTTTTTCTGATTATAACCCTTTATAGGTGGTGACTATGGGGATACCTGCTCATTATAATAAAGGTTTCATTCCTCACTTTCACCCACTAAGCCATTTCTGATAAAAATATTTTAAAAAGAATGCATAACTGCATTCTATACTACTCCTTCATAAAGAGCCCCTGTATGCATTTCAGGAAACTGTGCTGAGCAAAACTGCATTCTTCTCTCATTCCTGTCTTTAGTAAAAGGGTTCAGTGAAGACAAATGATCAAGTCAGTGGCCACCATGAGTGTTTGCTCTTACAAAACAAAATGGCTGCTGTGGAAATCAGTATGAGGATTCCTAAAAAATGAAACAGTAATTTTATTGGATTCAGCTATTACCATTCTAGTTGAGAATTAAGACATCATATTACAATGATACTTACAAACTCATGTGTATAGCAACACAGTTCACACAGTGAACTGTCTGTCCAGAAACAGATGGATGGATAAAGAAAATATGGTACTAATACACAGTAGATTACTACTCAGCCATAAAAAAGGTTAAACATCAGTAATTTGTAGGAAAATACATGCTCTTGAAAATAGGACACTCCAGCATAAATATATCATGGTTTCTCTTTAATGAGAAACCAGAAGGACGAAGATAGAGGACAGAAAGCAGCAAATTATTATTTGACAAGCTAAATTACCTTTGGCTCACATTCAATCTTAAATCCATAAAAGTTGGTAAAAGCTTTCAGCATTCAAAAACAAGGAGAAGTGAAGACATAAGACTAGATTATTGGCCAGAAAGGCTAAAATGTGTTGGGTAAAACTATACTTTTCAGCCGCATGCCTTTTTGAAATTTAAGCATCTTCCTAAACTACCTATTTTGCGTTTTCCTTCCTTGTACCAGTCTTTAGCTTTGCTTTCTAACTCAATAACTATGTAATTTCATCTGCATACTTGCTATTTCTTTGATGTGCAGGGTCTTACTTTAGCTTACACCTATGCAGGCATAAACAACAAGCTCTTTTGGGGACTCAGCCTCCTCTTCAGTATTCTGGCCTCCCATCTCTTTTCTCTATGCTCACTTTCCCTAACTATGACCTATCTAAAGGACAAACTTTGTCCCTTTCTTAAGGAAAACTCTAATGGCTGGCTACTACGATCTACAATATGAATTCCGTCTTTCTACCAAGGGAAATGAGATCTACAATGTAAGGTCCAAATTTCCTTCATGCCTAGACCTTTCTGTTCAGTCACTGAAAATCTGCAGTCATATGCATAAATGTGTACATTCATACATGCACGTGGGCACACACACACATCCCTTTAACCCACGCCGTCCATAGGACCATATTTGAGTGTGCTCTTTTCCTCTTTGCCATTCTATTCCTCATCACTTTTCTGCATAAGTTCTATTCTCTCATTCACACACAAAGCTGAGATCATTTTTACTGGCAGCTTGCTCTCTGATATCCAGACCACAGCTTAACTAATTCACTATTGCACTACATTTCCCTCATGGCATCTGATTTTGTTTATATGGATTTAAGTTACTCACTAGATTTTAATTTTCTTGTAGGCCCAGTCTGTATTTTAAATCTATTTATATCCCCAG
>PVJX010024930.1:12625-27618 GCA_004027295.1 Dolichotis patagonum | reverse complement strand
AATTAACAATTATAAATATATATGCACCAAACACAGGAGCACCCAACTATAGAAGGCACATACTAAAGGACATGAAAAACCAAATACACAAGAATACAAGTATTACAGGTGACCTTAACAGCCCATTGTCACAAAGAGATAGATCAACTAGACAAAAAGTCAGTAAAGAAATAATAGAACCAAATCAAATCTGCGAGCAATTGGACTTAGTACATGTTTACAGAGTGTTCTACCCAACCACATCAGAATGCATATTCTTTTCAGCTGCACACAGCACATTCTCCAAAACAGACCATATATTATCCCATAAAACATTCTTAAATAAATGCAGTGGCATTGAAATTATTCCATGCATACTATCTGACCATAGTGCACTGAAATTGGAAATTAATGGTAAAAGGAATTGCAAAACTGGAATAAATACGTGGAAATTAAATAACAACCTTTTGTACAACCAGTGGGCTAAGATGAAATTAAAGAAGAAATAAAGAACCTACAAATTCAATGAAAATGAGAAACAACCTATTGTAACCTGTGGGATGCAATGAAAACGGTCTTAAGAGGGAACTATACAGCAATATATTGTCATATCAAGAAAATAGAATGAGCACAAATAAACAACCTAATGCTTCATCTCAAAGTTTCTAGAAAAAGAAGAGCAAGTTAAATTCAAAGCTCATAGAAGAGAGGAAATTGTAAAGATTAGAGCAAAAATCAATGCAATTGAAACTAAAAAAAAAAAAAAAACAAAGAATTAAAGAATCAAAAAGTTGGTTTTTTGAGAGAATAAACAAAAGTGACAAATCTCTAACCAATTTTATAAAGAAAAAAGAAAGAAAAAAACCAAATTCATGCAAGAAGGACTGAAAATGAGGAAATTACTACAGATCTCATGAAAATTCAAAAGATCATGCATACCTACTTTGAAAATCTCTATTCACATAGAGAGAAAACACAGAAAAAAAGGACAGATTTCTAGAAACATATCAAACCTCAACCAAGAAGATACAGCAATTTTGAATAACCCAATATCAGCTATTAAAATTGAAGACATAATAAAAAAAATTACCAACAAAGAAAAGCCAAGGTCCTGATGGATTCACAGCTGAACTCTACAAGGAATTTAGAGAAGATTTGATGCCAATACTCCTTAAACTCTTCAATGAAACTGAAAAGAAAACAATGCTCCCTAAATCATTCCTAGAGGCAAGTATTACTCTGATACCAAAACCAGAGAGAGACCCAAGCAAAAAGGAGAACTATACGCCAGTCTCATCTATGAACATAGATGCAAAGATTCTCCATAAAATACTGGCAAACAGAATGAAGCAAATCATCAAGAAGATTATACATCATGACCAAGTGGGGTTCATTCCAGGAATGCAGGGATGGTTTAACATATGCAAATCAATAAATGTGATACACCACATCAACAGAGCTAAAGACAACAACCACATGGTCATCTCAATATATGCAGAAAAAGCCTTTGATAAAGTCCAAAACATGTTCATGATAAACCCTTCAGACTGGGAATACATGGTGTTTAACTCAACCTTATAAAGGCCATCTCTGACAAACCAACAGCCAATATTATACTAAATGGACAAAAACTGAAAGCTTTCACTTTAAAATCAGGAACAAGACAAGGATGTCCACTATCACCACTTCTTTTCAATACAGTTCTGGAAACACTAGCCAGTGCAATCAGACAAGAGAGAGAAATAAAAGGAATAAAGATAGGAAAGGAATAAATTAAATTATCACTATTTGCAGATGATAGGATACTCTATATAGAAGACCCAAAAAAAACTCCATTAAAAGACTATTAGAGGTAATAAACAAATTCATCAGTGTAGCTGGCTACAAAGTCAGTATTGAAAAATCAATAGCGTTCCTGTACACAAACAAGAAACTCACAGAGAGAGAAATTATGGAAATATTGCCCTTCACAATAATATCTAAAAGCCTGAAATACTTAGGAATCAACCTAACTAAAAATGTAAAAGACCTATATGCTGAAAATTATACTACACTAAAAAAGGAGATTGAAGAGGATATTAGAAAATGGAAGGATATTCCTTGCTCTTGGCTAGAAAGTACCAACATTGTGAAAGTGGCCATACTCCCCAATCTGTTATACAGATTTAATGCAACCCCAATCAAAATATCATTGACATACCTCACAGATCTAGAGAAAACACTCCTAAAGTTCATTTGGAACTAGAAGAAACCTAGAATAGCAAAGGCAATTCTGGGCAATAAAGACAAGGCAGGAGGCATCTCAATTCCTGACTTGAAACTGTGCTACAAAGCCACAGTGATATAATCAGCATGGTACTGGCAAAGAAATTGACCTGAGGATCAATGTAACAGATGAGAAAATGCAAGTATAAGTACAAAGACACTCAGCCACCTGATATTTGACAAAGGGGCTAAACATGTTCACCGAAGGAAGGATAGCCTCTTTAATAAATGGTGTTGGAAAAATTGGCTCTCCACATGCAGAAGACTGAAACTAGATCCATGCCTATCACCATGCACAAAACTAAAGTCTAAGTGGATTGAAGACCTAAATATTAAAACAGAAACATTAAATCTATTGGAAGACAAGGTAGGTAGAAGTCTTGGAGACATAGGGGTAGGCAGAGAATTCATGAACAAAATGCAAATTGCATGGGAAACACTTCAGAGAATCAACAACTGGGATCTCATATTATTGAAAAGTTTCTGCACTTCAAAAGAAATCATCATCAGAGTGAAAGAAAACCCACAGAATGGGAAAGAATTTTAGCCAGCAACCCCTCAGACAAAGGACTTATATCAAGAACATAAAAGAATTGAAAACCTTCAAGCCCCCAAAATAGAAAGACCCTGTCCAAAAATGGGCATCTGAGATGAACACACAGTTCTCAGATGAAGATATACAAACAGCAAATAAATACATGAAGAAATGTTCACCATCACCGATCATTCGAGAAATGCAAATTAAAACAACATTGAGATTTCATCTCACTCCAGAAAGAATAGCTGCCATCAAGAAATCAACTGATAACAAATTTTGGTGAGGCTGTGGGGAAAAGGAACACTGCTCCACTGTTGACGGAAGTGTAGACTGGTGTAACCACTATGGAAATCGGTATGAAGAATTGTCAGAAGACTAGGATGTGAAGCTCCATTCAACCCAGGTATTCCCCTCCTGGGTGTTTTCCCAGAAAAACTGAAAAGTTCGTATCATAGTGATATATGTGCACCCATGTTTATAGCAGCACAATTCGTAATAGCTAAATCTTGGAAACAAACAAGATGCCCATCAACCGCAGAGTGGATGAAAAAGATGTGGTATTTTTATACAATGGAATATTACTCAGCTATGAAGAAGGATGATCTTGGGGCCTTCATAGGGAAATGGAGACAACTTGAGACTATCCTCATTAGTGAAATAAATAAGAATCATATTTATAAATATCAGATTGTATCTCTAGTATAAAAAGTAATGAGAACTGTAAGAATAATAAAACCCAAAATGCGTAGTTGCTACTGTAAAAAAGAGAGGAAAAGAAAGTGCTCTAAAGGATATAACTGCGTGTATGTTTAAGTGTGTAAGATGGAGGATCATATTACTGTTTTTGTTAGATCATTGCGCAGAACTGTTAACAGTGTCACTGTTTGAATATCTACTTTGAATGCTTTAATTTTGTAACTTGAACAACTATTTCCAACATGACAGTATATAATTTATCAAGTAGTGATTTCTTAATGTTTTTTTGTTCTTTTTTTTTCCTTTGGAATTCTGTATTGTTGCTATCCTTTTTTCTGTTTTGTTTTGTTGGGTTTTTTTCTCTTTAAATAAAATTTAATATCTTTTTTAAAAAATAAATTAAACTGTGTACTTTAGGAAGCCATTTTGAACAGGATTATCTTGGACAAAATCAGATTCAGCTGTTTACAACTCATTTAACATTGCCTATTTCAGCTAACCTGTCTAAAGCCCCATGTCAGAGGTTAAATTACTAAAAACAATAAAAGTTAACCCTTGCGAGCTTGTCATTTACCAGAAATATTTTTATGATATACACATGCTCTGTAAGTTAATTCTTAGAACAAGCCTATGAAGTAACTCTTATTTATTATCTGCATGTTACAGTGAAACTAACATATAAATGAGTTCAAAATGTTTTTTTTTTTTCAAAACTTAGCAATCACCTTTGTAGTGCCTTGTGTCTGCTAACCTTTCTTCTAGGTATTTGATGAATATTTCACCACACATTCCAGTACACATACAATTCCTCTTTTAATACCCTTTCTGTAAGTAAAGAAACTGAGACATAAATAGGTTTATAACTTTCTCTAAATCACAGCGATGGAATGGAGATTTGAACCTACACAGTCCAATTTCTGAGCAACTTCCAAACCAAATGTCACTGCTTCTTGGGCCTATCGTGAGGATCAAATGACATATTATTGTATGATAATAATTTTAAAATTATTATTATTACCATAAATTTATTTTGAAGATTGTAGAAACCCTTTTAACACGTGGACAAACCAGAAATACTAATAGTGCTGAAGAGATGGAAATTATCATGTTTTTAAATCCTATAATTTCACTGGAATATTAAAACAAAAAAAATTAGAAGAAAAAGATTATGAGCTAGAATAGCGTGAGGGAGAGAAAGCTGAGAAAGACAGAGGGATGAGTTATAGTATCTGAAGAAAGTTCCTGAAGAAAAGAAGAAACAGCTTACTCTCAGGGTTAATGGCCAGAGAAGATGTACTTCCTGGAGAAGCTGTGTTAGTTCTCACAGTATTGAAATACGTATGTACCACTGTATTTAGTAAATATTGTGTTTAGAGGGTATCTGAGTGGTCAGATAAGTCAACAATTTAATGCATATTCAAGTAGTTATATATGTCAAACAATTTCAAATCAGCATTCAAGATAAATAAAAACAAACATGAGTGAATTGGTGACAGGCAAAGGAATAACTGGACCCAGATCAGAGATCTTGAAAGATGTGAAATTTTACCAGAGGCTTTAATCTGTTGATTTAAAGGGCCTGTTTAATATACCAGGACAAATTCAAAATGGTTCATTCTTAGGTCTTCGTTAATATTTTCCATCTCTCAGACAATATTATTTGTCCAATTATCAGTGTAACCTACTGCATCTTATATTTGTCTAATGAGTGCAAGCTTCTATAAATGTCATTTTAAACTACTGTAGGCCTTATCTTATTACACTTCTGTTAGTGGGTAAACTCCTGAGGACCACTCATAAATGTTTTAGATCAAAGTGAATAGTTCTTAAAAGTTTAAATCCTGCAAATTCAATTATGATGTGTCCTTTCTTTACAAACCTTCAGTAGGAGACTTAGCATTCTAAGGCAAAGCTCATACTCCTTTGAAAAGTGAAGGAGACCTTCAGTGAACTGGTCCATGTCTATTTCTCTGCTTTTCTTCATTTCTACTCTGTGATTCAGCTACAATGAATTTCTTTCTATTCCTCAAAAAATTCAAACTATACTATCATTTGTAACTGAGCCTACTTCTTTCTGAAATATCTCTCATCCCTGTCATTTTGCTTGCTCCTACTTGGTTATTCCAGCTGAGTTAGATATTTATTTACAGACTCTTCTTTGAGCATTGTACACTTAGGATTGGCCCTACAACCTTCTTCCATATCATCTGGTACTTTAAATAGTATATATTGGGTTTTCTTGTAAATGTTTATTTAATTGTCTCTTTTCCACTGGATGATTTTCTCCATAAGGGAGATAATATTTCTATCGAAAATCTTATTGCCCAATGGCTAAACACATCCCCGACACACAGCTCTTGTTAAGCAAATATGTGTTGAAGAAATTAGTTGAAAGTGTCTATAGAAGTTCATTAGAATTTATTTATTGAACATTTATGGAACCAGCTATGACCTAACCGTAAATCTTCTAACACTAAAATTTAATCATCCTATTTTTTTAAACTGCTCCTTTTCTAATCACAAAAGTTCCATCACAACAAGAAAACACCACCACAATAAAAACATACACTTACAGCCACTGAATGCTGCTTTTTTCCCTCATTCCCTTACTTCCTCACTTCCTCGGTAACTTAGGCTTAAAAATCTCAAAAATCTTTTTTAGCAGTTCTCTCAAATTTCATTACTCACTAAGCAAGCAGATTTGACCCATGAAAGATATCTCGAATTCATCCTTTTCTTCACAGTCCTACTGCTACTCTCTTAGTTCAGGTTTTCATTACTCGTCACCTTATCTAATTCAATAGCCTCCCAGGGTGTCTCTTCACTTTTGTTCTCTCCCTCTTCTAATCTACTTTACACTTTGCAGCCAGAGTAATTGACCCAAAGGTCAGTTCTCTTCCCTAGTCAAAAAACATTCAGGGACTCCCCATTTTTAACCAAAAAAAAAAAAAAAAAAAAAAAAAGCAGGAAATCTTCAGCCTGGAATTCAAAAGCCTACATAATCTGGCCTCAATTCATTTTATATTTTTCAGTCTTATTTTGCAGTCCCCTCAGTTTTGTTTTCAATCTCAGAACTTCCTTGCACCTCATCACTTTTTAGCTTGCTTCGTGCTCTTCCTGCTGTATCTGACCTCTTTTCCTTCCCACAGACCTGCTTCTCTTCCCACCCGCTTCATAGGGAGCTCCAGGTCACACCGCGTTGGGAGTTTCACAGATCAAATGGATAGAATTTTGTAGTTAAGTATTTCACTTCTCAATATCTGGGTAGAATACGTTCACTTTGTGCTTTTAAAAATGTGTCTCCTCCTTTTTGTCCCATTTGCATTAATGTATTTTATTTTGGGGGGTCTTATTCAAATATCTGCTTTTTTTTTTTTTTTTTTTTGCTTTTCTTCATTCTTAGTTTTGGTCTTTTTTATTGAATTTCCATAAGACAAAGACCTGGAGCTACTATATCATAAAAAGCCAAACACTTTTTTTTAAAAATGAATATATTTAAAACTTAATAAATATTCCACTCCTATTTTTTGGTTAGTTGAGGATATATAAAGTCCCAAGAGGAGGATTTTAAAATTGCAGAGAATATTTCCTAAGAATAATATTGCATGCATACAGAAGACAACAATAATGCATAAAATATTAAATAAGAAATTTATTTCATCTATCATTAGCTGTAGTTCCTTTCAGTAGCTCTTATTTTAGCCTTTCTCCAAAGAGCATACTATGAAATATGATCATCACATAATATTCTGCAAAATTTGGTTTCACTGAACTTAAAATTAAGGAAAAATTTTTAAAGTTAAGAACTTCTGTTTCTCACCATGCAAAGGTAAATGGCCCAGACATGACACCCTGTTAAAAATAACTTAAAAACTCAACAAAACTTGTTAAACAACTATTCTCAGGCATTATTAGATCACTGGTAGCTAAGGATGTGATCATTGAAATAAAAGGAGCACATAAGGCTTATCCTATGATTCCCCTAGCTTTGTATGGAAAATAATTTTCTGGTTTTGGGAACCAAAGCAAATTATCATAGCCTTACAGGTGATTAAATTTTCTGAAATTTGGATGACACAAATAGCAAAAAGAAGGAGGTATGGAAAGAAATGATCCCACAGAGATCCTTTAAAGTCCTACGTGTTTTGTCATTTTGTTACTGCACTAGTGTTACTGTGACATGCCTGGAAGCTAAACAAAGAGTTGTTTGGAAAAGAACTATTATTCAGGCTTGTGATTAGAAAATTTCCAAGAGCTCATACAGGAACTGAATACAGTTAACTTTTAAACAGCCAGAGTGAACAGTATTAAATGAACATTTAGGATTTTGATAGATATTCCAGATTGTCACATCCTATTAGAAGGCTAAATACTTGCAATACTAAAATTTAAAAATAAACCTGAAAAGGATCAAGCTGATAAATAATAGAGTTTAACTATCTTTCAATACATTACTTAATATTTTAAAAGAAAATGAAAAATTCTGACACTCAAGTATGTTTTAATGTCCAGCATCCAATAAAAAATAACTAGACATGTGTGAAAGGAGGAAAATAGTGCTAACATACAAATCTTGTTTTTAAAAGGCCAAAAATATCCATAGATGGTGAAATAAATAAACAAGGACCTTGATATAGTCTCTATGCATGTATTCAAGAATTTAAATAAAATATGACTATGAATAAAGGAAGTGAAAAGGAGCAAAAGAATAAAGTGTAACTTGTATAAGTAAAAAACAAGCATGATGGTGGAAATGTAATACTAACTAGGTATGCAGCAAATTAGGTCTAAGAATGTTAAACATGAACACAAGGCAAGAAAAACTATGTCAAATGAAGAAAAAAGAGAAAACAAGCTTAATAAATGAAGTCTCAATGACATTGGTATAATGCTAAACATAATATTTGAGTAAATAATGCTAAATTTAACAAAATCCACAAACTCTCATATATAAACAAATGTGAAAAAAATTTAAAAGTACACCATAACCTACATAAAGAAAAATTATAAAAATCAGTGATGGAGAAATAATCATAAAAGCAGCAGAAAAACTGGAGAGGAAAGATAAAATTAATATTGATATCTAATATAAAAAAATAAATTAGCATGTATGCAATGTAATATTATTAGTGTTCCAAAAGGCAAATAAGTAAAACACAATAATCTGAGAGTTCTGTGACTACTGAAAATATATTATTCAAAAGTAAAGGCAAAGTTAAAGCACTTCCCAGCTAATTATGACTGACATAATTAATTTCCAATGGATATGCACAACACAATTAAAAGAGAAAGCAAAGTCTATAAAATGAAGTAAAATGATCACTTAAAAGCTGAATTCACATGAAGAGAATGGAGACACCCATAAATAGGAAATATGTTAGGCAATCTACAGGGATAGTTTTTTCTTTCACTTTAAAATTACCCCACAAGATAATGTAATTTAATAATGTATACAGAAATAAAATGTATGACAGTACAAAATAGACAAGTTTGGAACTTCAAAGGTGTGTAGTGTATTTGTTAACTGTTATACCTGGAAGTAGCCTCTACATTTAAAAATAATAGTGGAGATAAACTGGAATATTAAAACTAGTCAAAAATATGAAAGGCAAGACATAGAAATGTGAGCAAAGAACAGTAAGACCAATAGAAAATGAATAATATGTTTTGCCTTAAATTGAATCATATTGATATTTACAGGATATGTCAATCATCTAAACAAGTGGAATTAAAAATTTAACCCAGTATTATGATGTTGTGGCAGTGAGTCTTAGTTATCAGCCTGACAGGATTAAGAGACTTAAGGAGCTGTGATTGACCCCGGAGGTGGTATCCTTCATTCACTGATGCGAATGCAGCTTACTGTGCTCTTATGAGGTGGGGCCCACCTTGGGGGCAGGGCACTGTGGGATACTTGGCTAGCGGGCACTCTTCCCGTGATGCTCTGCTTCCAGACTGCTGTGAAGAGAGCTTACAGCTTTGACCCACCATGCCTTCTGCCATGAGGTCCTGCCTCACCTTAGACTGATAACAATGGAACCAAGTCATCATAAACTGAAACCTCTAAACTGCAAACCAAATAATAAATAATTTCATCCTTTAAAATCTGTATGATATGCATTTTTACCCAGACATGGAAAAACAGACCACCACAGCATCCATATGAAACTTGGATTAAACATAAAGATGTAAGTTAAATGGAAAGAAAATATGATCAAACCTATAATATGAACATATTAATCATAAGAGAGCTAGAGTGGCTCTGTTTATATCAAATGAAGTAGAATTCTGAAAAAAATATTTTCAGAGATAGTTGTATTACATAATGTAAAAAGGCTATGGCATCTAAAGGATATAACCCTAAATATATTTCTCTGATATTTCAAGCTGAAAGATTATTCCCAGTAATCTCCAGTCCCTGAAATTCATGTTCATCTGTAGTTCATCTCAACCTTCCTCTAGTTATGCTGCATGCACCAAAGTACATAAACCTACATGAATGTAGTCCTAATATTAGTGTATAAAAGATTTCTAGGAAATTCATAAATATTTTCAATCTTAAAAATTCATTTATATATTCAAGGAAAAATAAAGGAATATTTAACATAAAGAGGGAAATGGGATACAGGTCATAGTGATGTTTACAGAAAAATTTATGAAAATATTTGTTAATTTTGAAAATATTTTTAACATTAATGAGTCAAGTTTTTTTATTAAAAACCTAACAGCAAAAGAGAAATTTAAATTCAAAGTAAATAACAGAATGTAGAAATAAATATGAGAGTGGAGATTAACAAAATATATTTTTAAAAACTACATAATAACAAGTTAACTAAAACTAGACTTTAAAAGTGAACTATAGAAATCACTTATCTGTAGACTGATTAAAAGAAAAAAAGTAATACTTATCAAGAATGTGCTAGAAGATATAATTCTGTAGGAGATACACAAATTATGTGGAAAGTAAATATAAACAATTTCTTATGAGAAAACTTAATGACATAATAAGTTCTTTTATAAGTCACAAATTGAGATGTTTAAAAATTATAACTTTATTAAATAAATAAAATGCATAATTGACCAGATATATTAAAACACTAAGTTCATCAGGCTTTATTATCTTTTCTATTAGACATTTAAAGAAAAAAATTAAATGATTTTAAAATATGCTTTTACAATAGAAAAAAAAAGTTTCTCATTTTAGTTTGTCTAATCTGCATTGCCGTGATAGTAAAACCAGATTCCAAACAAAACAAAGTAAAACATAAAGACCAAAAATTAATGAACTAATGGTTTTCAAAATCCTAACAAAATTTTAGTTAATGAAACCCAGCTTTATGGTGAAAGAAGTATAAAATATGTTTAAGTGGAGTTTATTCCAGGCATACATCTTGATTTAACCTCACTTCAAAAATCTATTAGCAAAGTCACCATATTAACAGATAAAGGAGAAAAGCTATGACCATAACAGTTGAATAAAACACATGCAAAAATATTTGACATTTATTGATTTAAAGTTCACTGTGTGCAAGAAATGGAAAGTTTGTACTTTCATAATTAAATGTAAAACACAGTTTGTGCTTTTTAAGGTCAAGAGTAAAGTGAAGATGCTCTTAGCTGATGTTAGGGATGTTTGGCAGTAAAATAAGGTAAGAAAAAGTCATGAGACATAAAGAGTCAAAATTATTTTAATAACATATTATACGGTAATATATTTTTACAACCAAAGAATCTGTAAATTATACAAAATAATTAAAAATGACATGTAACAAGATCATGGGGTGCTAAATATATAAAACATAATTATATTTCTATTTACTAGAAATAAAACACCCACACTTATCTAAGCAATTGATGACTATGTTACCTAATTAATTAAACATTTTCAATGAGTGTTGATAAAATTAATGGATATCTATGTAGAAATAAAAATATCTCAACTGTTAATTTATATCAAAGGAAAACTTAATTTAACATGAACTATAAAGCTCAGCATAAAACCTAAAACCTAATAGGTTTAAAAATGTATATATAGAAAAAATATTTTGATATGTGGGTACACAAAGAAATCTTATACTGGACCTGAAACTACTAACCACATAAACGTTGACAAACTGTATTTCACAATATTAAAAAAAATTAATCTTCACAAAAGAGATGAGGAAGCTAACAAAAGTCTGGGACAATAAGTATGCATACATACATACTCATATGTATATATAATAGCATATTATAAATGAGTAAATAATGGTTGTATATAGGTATATATATATATTAAGTCATGCTTAATATATGTATATCAATTTAGAGCAATTAGCTCAAGCTAATTAGCATATTCACCTCAACCATAAATATGGTAAAACTTTTAAAAATTTATTTGTTTAGTAATTTTGAAATATACATTGTTAACTATATTAACCACACCATTAAATACATCTTTGTAACTGAAACTTTGTATCCTTCAACTAACATTTTTCATTCACATTGGTCCTGCAGGCTGTGGTAACCACGATTCTGCTCTGTGCTTCTGAGTTGGACTGTTTTAAATTCTACATATGTAACATCAAGTGATGCTCAGTCCTGTGGCACTGTTCACCTATGTAATGTCTGTGAGTGCACACTTCTTGTATATTTATCTGGTACGGGTTTGTGGTGAGTTCATGCCTATTTTTTATCTTTATTTTAATTTTTATTATTTTTTACCTATTTTTTGAAACTGCAGCTCAGTATTACAAAGGAAAAATATTTTATTTAAAAGTGGGCAAAACATTTCAGCAGACATGCTATGAAAATGTACAACTGCAATAAGTACTTGTAAACCTACTAAATACATTAGTCCTCCGAGAAATGTAATCCACTGACTCATTTGTGGGCTAAATCAAAATATACTGACAATATTTAGTTTTAACAATAATAGACATAAAAAAGCTCATGTAAAACTAATGATTATAAAAAAATACAACCAATTTGAAAAACTCTGATATATTTTTATAAAATTAAATATACACATCATATAATTGAGCAATTGCATATCTATTGACTTTAAAAATCTAAAGTTATAAGTGTTTAAAAATGTACATAAGTGGTAAGCAAGTTTATTCAAATTGTCCCACACAGGAAACAATGAACAAATAAATTTTTGTATATTTATAAAATTCATATAGGGGAATACTACTCAATTTTTAAACATGACAGATGAATTATTAATTCCAAAACTTGAACAAATTACAAAAAACAATTATCTAAGCAAAAGAAGGCAGATAAGAATGAATGTATATAATACAAATTCACTTACATGAAATACAATTTAATATACATGAAGCTTAAAACACTAAAAGAAATATAAAGTGTCTAAAATAGATCAGTGATTGCCTAAGGCCAAGGGTTAATATAGTATGATTGACTACTAAAGCTATAAAGGAACTTTTTTGTACAATGGAGATGTTCCACGTTTTGCTGATGATGACGTGTGTATGGATATATTTATTCATTTGTCAAATTTACTAAGGCTGGTGTCTTTTAATCTCCTGGCCATGAATTTCATTTTTCTTTGTTCATTAGGTGAGAGAATTGCTGAAGTTATATAGGAGAATTACTCAAAATCTATTGGAAACACGAAGAAAAAAAAAGACTTGATAAATATTTGTCACTACATTTTAAAATATAAATATTTTCTTCTTGCCATATGCTCCAAGTAATTTTCTATGTACTTCCTGGAAGGCAGAAAAACTTAACCAGAAAAATTTTCCATGGAACCCTTGAACCTTTATATGATTATTGTATCAAAAATAGTTTTGATCAGGACATAAGTCAGAGCTTTTATTTTTATGTGACTGATCAATAAAAAAAGGTAACTTCTGTTGACTCCAGAAAAGGTACTAAGCAGACCTGAATTGCTTATCATCTAAAAATACATTTAATTCAATGCTAGCTATAGTTAGAACATTTTGTTTTTCATTGTTTATTTTACTTATAAAGTTAACAATACAAATTATTTCATTTAATTAATCATTTAAAAGTACCATTCATTCTAGGACATTGTGATTCTTTTAATTGAATGACCAATTAAGTAAATTGATATAATTCAGAAAGGAGAAGAAATAGCAGGAATGTGGGGCATTGAAATAAAATTCCATGGCAATTTGTTTGCAGTTCAGTTCATAACATCTGATTATAACACTTTCCACTCAAAGAATCAAAATTATACCCAAAATTGGACCTTTCAGAAAGATGTTTCAATTTCAAGTTTGATGGCAAAATTCTTAATCTTCTGATGAAATTATATATATTATTTCACTTCCTTAATGTAATTTCTTTCATAATCATATCATGAAGGAACCTAATGCTGTACCCACATCACAGTAGATGTCTACCATTATGAGCTTGTTTTAAAAATTAAATTAGGCTATGCCATATTTTAGAAAGTTCCTTAGTCAATTTATTTGGAAATGCTTTTCCATAAATATTATATTTTCTTAAATATCTTTTCATTCTTCTTCATCATAATTGACAGAAAATATTACTCTTTTATAAGTAACATTTTCGATATTATTGAGAGGAATGTCTTAATTTCATTTGTCTAGTCATGCATTATTATTACAAAAGTTTTTTATTGCTGAATAAAATACTCAAGAACTACAATTTAATGGAAGAGAGGTTTATTTGGCTCCTGGTTTCAGAGGGTTTAGTCCATTATCTCTTTACTCCAAGTTAAAAGGGCCTGGCAGAAGGGCCTGGCAGAGGAAAGCTTTATAACCTATCAGCCGGTGAACAAAACAGGAGAGATACACACTCCAAAGGTGTGACACTCAAAACCATGACTCATCGCCACCATTTAGACCCACCACCTAACGGCACAGTAGACTCATTAATGATTAAATTCCATGACAAGTATAGCACTGTCATGATCCATTTTCCTTCTGAGAGTCCCACTTCTGGACACAAGGGATTCCTGGGGGACATTCTAGATCTAAATTAACAGGGATTTATAAACGGAGAGCATCCAAACTCAAGGAAATACTTTACACCACATAAGCAATAATGCAGTATTAGTTAGAGGCTTACTTTTATCTGAATAATGTAAGTTGTATGCATTATTTATTTTTTAATCAGAACATTCTTTTTGATGGTAAAATGACTATATGATATTAATGACATGATTCTTTTTTTTTGAATTTAAAAGAATAAAACAAAAGAGGGCAGTACAGAGCAGATCAGAACAGGACAACATAGGCAACACAGTACTTTACATTAAGTCAACTGGACATCAACAGTATCTAACACCATATCTCTTACTCTGCTATAGTTGAGCATAGTTTCAATTACAATAATATCAAACATAACACAATAGTATAAAGCCATGCATAGACTGAAAGAATTACAGGGCTTTCTGAACCGAATAACAGAAAATGATCAATGGGTACTATAATATCTCATTTTTGATAAAAAAGAAAAAAATTTGTTTGAACTATCACACATATTCAAATTCCAATAAGACACAATGTGGTAGATAGAA
>PVJX010024930.1:0-12525 GCA_004027295.1 Dolichotis patagonum | reverse complement strand
GATTCTTGCTTGAAAAGACACAATACTGCTAAAAAGTTGTAAGAAAAGCAGAACCATTTACAAGAATCACAGAGTATGAAAACTAGGGAAAATTGTGATCAATATTTGTATTTTAAAGAAGAGAAAAATAGGGTTTGTGGCCATTTCCCAGGGGGTCTTGTGTTGATATGTCATATTATATTGATCTAGTGTTGAGTTGTGTTTTGTAAATGGAAACACTAACTATATACTTTGTTCTGCAGTATCTTTTTAAGAATGTTTGCAAACTGAAGGGCTTTTGAGAATAGTGATACCATCTCCTCCTCAATTAAAGGGTAGACTTATTTACTCTCCATTATTATAAAAATAATGTTTTCCTCCTGTATAAAGTCAGGCATGCTTTCTCCTCTTTATAAAAGATTATGTTCCCTAAACTCTGGATTCTTCTCCAACAACATGTAAAGATATCATCCAGCCCTCTCCCCATTATCTGGGGAAATGGAACACAAGTGCGTGACATAAATGTTGATGTTACTCAGGAAGATGTTGCTATTGCTGCCAATTCCAAACCACCCTCCTTGATTGTGTCATGGTCCTGAGGTAATCATTTGAAGAATCGTAGACTCATTCATTATCAGAATATTCCTGGGGTCTTAATGTTGCTAATATTCCTTCAGCACAAGTATAGGAAGATGCTACAATATTAGTGAAAGGTACAATAATAAATTCCAGATTAGAACTGTTATAACTGTATTTTTCCTTGTTGAAATTAAAATTATCATGGACCAAGACCGGTTGAAGAGGAACAAATGAGTCCCTTGCTTCTCTGAAGGGAATGCAACCCCAACTTCAGGGTCAGGTTGAGATTGAAGTCTCTTTCCTCACCATTGTTGGCCAGGAGCAGGTAGACAATGGATCTGTTTGTCTGTCTGTCTCTCTTTCTCTCTTTCTCTGTCTCTCTCTCTCCTAGTTTCCATTAGCAAAAAACATGAAAATTTAATGACTCCAGTTAGTTTATCCAACTACTGCACTTAGATGTTTGTGACAGTGTCACCTTTGCTGCCTTGAGTGAATCAGCAGCAGTGTGAGTGTTTACCTGGTGAACACATGTTCCATACTTCCCTAAGGCTAGGATAGTGGAACGCGTCCAGATTTCAAATTCAGGCTTTACCAAAAGGGCCAGGTGCACAGCTGCCAAAGTCATTTAGGAATCATCAATAGAGCAACAGATGTAGCAGACTGAGAAAAAATATCAAGAATTCTCTTTGTAGAATTATAAAAGATTCATCAACGAGGATTAAAATTGTTACTTAAATAAGTTTATGTATATATATTCACAAATGACTACTGAAACTTCAGAATGTCCTAAAGTAGAGGGATTCACTTTTGGTGAGTTATTATGCTGGATTTCTTTCATGTGGAGAACTTATGTAGTGGCTTTACCTGAAAAAGAGAGGAACTCACAAAAAAAAATTAATTAGTGTAACCCACATAACAGAATAAGATGGTTGGGTTTCTCGGTAGAGTTATATTGGGCTAGGTGGCTAATCTAGCAATGGTTTTAAGGTAGAAAAGTTTTTGAGAGCCATAGTGATCCCTGTCAAGTAATTTCATAGGATTGGCTACAAGGATAGAGGATTTTCTATACCTTTCCCTTATGTTGAGAATTTCTTTATCCCTTTGTCATTTGTGGAGACTGAGTGAAAATTTTTGAGGATTTTCTTGTAGGACTGTTTATATGTATACAACCTTATACTAACAATTTCTTTGCCAAGATATATTTTCTTCTTAAATGGGAAGTCTAGGCAAAAAAAAAAAAAATGAAAATTCTAAATTACACTAAATTCTTCAGTTCTTATTGAGAAGTCTAAATGAGAAAAAAAAAACCTTGAAGTAAAACAGCTTTGTGGCCCTCACCCAAAAAATATGAATATCTTTTTCAAAAATGATACCTTTACTAAGAGCTAGCATCCTAATAGAAGATTATTGAAAGATAGTCACACACAATGAAAACTACAAGTACTATTTAAAAAAAGACAAAGACTTCTTGGACTTTATCTTAATTTCCTTTTTTTTTTTGACCAGTTAGTAATGGAAATGAGAAGTAAGTACTTTGTAGTCAGCAACTCAAGGTAACAAACTTTTATACTTTGCTATTAATCCTGCTCAGAGCGCTCCTTAATCTTTTCATCTTTTTAGACTGAGATTGTTTTCAGCCCCTTTTACTGCTGAATAAACTGAGGTTTTAAAAAGTAGAAAAGAAATAACATGAGTAATATTAGTGTAAAGTCTGGAATTTGAAATTTGACATCTCTGAACTTACAGAAAATTTAACCTTCTGTTAACGACACTTAATTGACAACTCTGTAACATTATTATAAGTAGGCACTAGCAATCACATTTAATCTACCACTAAATTCTAACTCGTGAATACAGAAATGACCCCTGTTTGAAATGTTAATGACGCTGTTTGTGATATATTATTATATATATGATTCTGGAATGTTAAATATGTATCATTCAGGATGTCACACATAAATATAGATAGGAATCTAAATGAATGGTGTTTTTTAAAATAATCAATTAAATTACAAATATATTGAAGGCAGGTCTTTAAAATTTGCCTCCCATAGTAAAATGTGCATATATTACTGATGTTTATTATTACTCCATATATATGAATTAATACTTATAAGGCATATAGTGCCTGGTTATTTGTACTATGTAACTGAAACTTGCCATATTAATTGTTTCTTTTCAGAAATACAGATAATTGTAATCCAGTGATTGCCTTTGCTCCAACCAATGGATTTTAATTGCATTTAGGAAATGTAATTAATAATAATTATATTATTACAACTGTACAATATTAATTACAATTATATTATAATAAAGAACTCTAATTTCATTTGGAAAAAGAGAAGTAATTTTGAAGCTGAAGACATTCTTTTAAATTTTAAGTGATTTTTTAACAAGTTATTGTTAGTCTTATCAGAGTGTTTTCTCTTTTTATTCATTTGACCTCGTGAGGCACTAAGTATATTGTATTTTGACACAATATTCAGTCTACACAGATAAAAGAAGAGTCAAATCAGTCAGAAAACTATTTAGAATGAGTTAGTTTTGTTTTAGTGTTAAAAAGCAGAGAAAGATAATTATAATTAAAAATTGTTAAGGTGATATATTTGACTGAATTGACCTTTACTACAGTGCTGATGGCAGATGGATTGGTCTCTTTATGTAATAAACAGAAGTCAGTTTATTTGTCAATAAAAAATTTGATTTTGAGATTTTCCCTATTCCTATCTGTGGATCTTAGAAATCAAGATTTAAATCTTTAAGGATTTTTATAACATTTCATAAAAGATATGAGGTAATTTTCATCCAAGCTCTATATTATTTAGTTAGTTCTAGATTATTCTTATTTCTTAAAACTGTTTCAAGATATATCTAGTTATCAGTTTCCTGTTTTCTGAGTATGATAACAGTTTCCTTGTTTTTCTCCAAACTGTAAAATTTAACTATTGGAAGTAATATTAGAACTCCATATGGAATGAAGACAGTAATATTGATTTAAGGAGGAAAAATGACTTCACTTGTATTTTGGACAATTCTTGAGTAGAGATACGCTAATGATGCAAAAGTCAGATGGTCAGCTTAATAGCCCATCATGTTATGCGGTAGTATAGTGCAAAATCATTGCTATACATGCTGAAGGAATTTCTAAGCTAATGAATAAATGACACAAAAACTAACGAACAAGTAAGACCTTAAATTCTGATTTAGGAAGAATTTGTATTTCAAACTAGTACTCTAGTTGATAGTGATACATGAAGTACATGACTGTACTTGCAGGATTACTGATCAAAGTGCCAAACTTGTCAGGATCAATAAAAGTGAATGAAGCTATCACAGAACAGAGTTACTGATCAAAAACTTCCTCATAGAAAAGAATATCTTGGTATACATAAAAATATAGATTTTCAGATAATAATCACTAAATATTGAGGCTACTAATGGTCATCTTTATTCAATAAGTGGATTTATAAATGCCCAGGTCTTATCTTAGACTTATGGGATAAAAGATATTCCAGAATTTAGAGGTATATATTAGATAAAAATCAGTTTTGAACTGTATGTCATGGTTACTCACATGATCTGAATTTTAACATATTCAAATATTTTTTGGCTGTCTCACTGTTGTTACATAGTTTCATTGTTGTGATTAGAAAAAAATTAAAACAATTTTGAGATGCTAATTGAAACAGTTTATGTACATGGAAATAATCTAGCTGTGATGACTTGGACCCCATCGATGCCAAAGTTGTTAGCTAATTTACTGACTGGGTAGACACCCTCCATACCCACACTAGTCCTATAGAAAAAAATTTTGAAGGTAAACAGTAGGAAAATCTTCATGAGATAAATGAAGAACAAAGTGCTTAACATTTGGTGAAAAGAGACTAAGTCATTAGCCTTTTCTTCTACATCCTTCAAGCAGGATTTGTAGGGCACAGTGTAAAAAAGAATAGGTAGGACTCCTTGCTAAAACATTTTTAAAATGTCAGCGCATCAAGAGCAAGACATCAAGTTAAGTTTGAGCTCTTTTGTTCAAGGAGAGTTCCTTTCAGCTGCACATGGCCCCATCCATGTGGCCAGGCTTGTCTCCAAGTATGTAAGAGTTACCAATGTAGAAAATTTGGAGAGTGTTGAAAAGATTGCTCAATTATTATTTTTTAAATGACACAGATGAAAATGATGCATCTAAAGTCCATTTGGGAAAGCTGTAATAATTATATGATTAAAATATATATTCTGATGGCAAGTGACATGTTACATATATTTACTGTGTAAAAGGAATGTTGGTGGCTTAATAGACACAGCTAATTGAAATGATCTTGAGTAGCACGTAGCATGCACTCTGACTAGTTTCTACAACTAATTTAGAATTCAGCAGAATACTGTGAAGTCTTTTACTACTTAATTAAACTTCTGTAATCCCTGTTTTACTGAGATGAATAAAATACATAAATTGTGTGAGGTGACATCTAATGAACACAAAAAAAAGAGAAATGTAAAAATCAGAACAGTGGGTACATTAAACTGATTCTTAATAATTGAAACCAATTTAATCATTTGAGATTATTTTATTCTAGCTGACGTAATACTGTAGCAGTTATATTCTAATTATAACCTGTTTCATTTTACTCTGCCTTTCTAGTTAATTATTACAGTCAATTTGTAAAATGACATGGTTCCACATTTGCATAGGTCACTATTAAATAAATGAATAGCTGAAATTACTCTAGCATTGAAGTGTCAACTTTGGTAGAAGTCAAGAGGACTTCAAATGTTCTTCTAACACCCCTTAATGTGTTAATGACCACTATTAAACTGCAATTAAAAGGCCAGGAAAAATGCATGAAACAGTTAATAGAAAAATAGCACAGACACAATTAAAACGATTCTGGATTTTTTTTTTTGACTGATAGAAAATAAAGTGATATGCTGTAAAAAGTGTAGTGTGAATCTATTTCTAACTCAAGGCAGAGTTGACAGTTTAATGATAACAAATCATAGGCTGCCTTTTTGGGGAGCATTGAGCGTCAGCTTAAAATTAACACCAGTAGTAAACAAGACAATGTGGTGATTTTACCTTGTATTTAAATTACTACCTATTATGGTACTAAATAATAGCTTTAAATAACTTGGTGTCCAGATTACTGATATTCAGTGTATCTGTGTGAGAAAAAGAGACAGTACTGAAAGATATGTTTAAGTTTTTGTCATCCTAAATAAAGGATAAGCGTATGTCTTCGCAGTGCAGTCTCGTGAGAGGTGGTTGTGAAACCTTTTGCTGAATCTGCTGTGCAGTGAAAACTCAACACTGTTATTAGAGCTCTTCACTCAGCAAAGAAACGAGTTAGATGATCAGTACAGACTGCATTTCCCAGGATCAGGGATTTTTGGTTAACCCTAGGATATACTATTGAAAACAGCAACTAAAAGTATGCATGAACATTCAACTAGGAAGAAGTACCTGAAAACTAAAGGAAAGTAGGAGTTTTATATGTGACCCCTTTACAAAGTGTATTATAGGGGACATTTTTGCCCATTTACTCAGATTTCTTCTTCCCTTGGATTTATCAAACTGCAAACGTTTCAAAAACGTTTTATAAGCGGTTATTCAGTGAGTATAAGCCACAGATGCACCAAATATTTATGTTTAAGTATGCTATAGTACATTTACCTATGGTCATGTGACCAACTATAGTTTTGAATACAAATGTAAAAAATTAACAGGGCACACTTACAGTTATCAGGGTAACTTCCATGTAAACTCAAGCCCATGTTTGTTTTCCATGACTATACAAATACGTTAGTATTAGTATACTCTTGAATTATCTATGTTGTTCTAATTCTACACCTAAATTCTTATATCAAGTACATTATAATTTTAAACAGACATATATCCATGTTAAATTCTTGGCTAAACTGAATCTCTGATAATAGCAACCTAGTCACCTTTGATCATTAATCTTAATGATTGGTGGAATATGGCATTAGTGGTATGCTCTAATGGTGCATAACATTTCTATACTTTTAATATTGACTATGTAAAGATCACTTAATCCATGTCTGAAATGTAACCAGTGGGGAAAATTATATTAAATACTCAACATCATAGAAATGCTTTATGATAGCCTAAGAGAAAAACAAAATTTCTATTTCATTATTCCAGTCAAAATTTTTTTAGAGTCAGCAATGTCAAATTTCATATTGTGCTACACAGCTAATGCAGCATTTTGTAGGTTCCACTTAGACCTGATGACCAAAAAATGGTTAGAAGACCATTTATCAATAGCTTGGTACTTAGTTACATGAATTAAGCATTTGGGAGTGAATATTTCTAAAGTATTCCTACTCGCTATTTAAGAGGTAATAAGAAAATAGATCAAGATAATTATCAATTAGTCCCAAAGGATATTTTGTAAGAAAATTTTTCATTGACACTGCTATTCAAATATGGCACTACCTAAATTTTGCTGTCTCTTTTAAAGAAAAATTTACTGGTACCTCCTTTTTCAAAATTTATTTTATTAGATTATAATCTACCCATTTTTTTGTACTGGGAATCAAACTCATAACCTCATGCTTTCCAGAATGTGCTGCTGAGCTATATTCCAAGCTCTATAATCTAACTTTAACAGAAAAATCTTTCTTATAATTTCTGTCCTAAAAATATGAAAGAAGAAAGAACTATGTAATAGTTTCTTCCATGATTATAATCATATAAGCTGCCACATTTGAATCAGTGAAGCAGAAGTACCTATTTGAATGTCACTTCCCCTATATACATAAAACAGCAACTGAAATACAGTTATGATATTTTCTGCATCGTAATCTCAGAAATTTTTTTAAACAGTTTAACCAATTCATTGAATGGGCTTTATTCCCATTTTTCATGTTTCACATGCACAGGTAGAAATAGGAGTAACTGATAGTTATAGATTCTTTTGTTTTTTTGGTAATAGTTTGGCCAGGTCATGAAAACAAAATGAGATACCTAATATAGTAGCCACATTTCTGGTTTCCTAAATGTCATTAATAGAAGTGGTTAGAGAGGAAAGAGGACACAATGTTTTCAAAATGCCTAGAACTTAAAAAGTAAATGGTAACACACATAGGGAAAACATAAACTAAATCATAGGAATACTGAATAACAACCTAAATGAAGCATTCTAATTGATTTTGGTACTCTTTAGGATAAGATATGACAAGGTGAAATTGATAGAATTCCATGGACAATAACATTGATCAAGTCATACATTTTTAACTAAAACTGGTTTCTGTTATAGCTAAGAAATAATTTTATAAAGTACTGGGAGCAAGGAGAAAGCATTGTATCAGATTGACTCTACTCTTTGACTCTACTCAAAGAAAAGCTAGGAAGTAGAGAAAGAAATAACATTGGAATAGAAGGCAAGTTTGTTGCTACAGTCCATAAATTCTGTGCTCCCGATGGAAGAACAGCTAATAATCTAATTTAAAAAATGAAAAATAAGACCAGAAAAAATGTTGATACCAGTCAGAATAGGCAGAACCTCATCAGTTAATTAGGGCCATGTTTAACGAACAAAAGACGAAACAAAATTAGAAAGCCATTGGCCAGATGAACACTGGAAATAAGAATTAGGATGAGATGCAAGTACCACAAAAACTAGGGGTGTGAATTCCCAGGGTAGATTATTTGTATTAGAGAGTTGCAGTAATACTTCACTGTTTAGTTCTCTCCTGGATTGTTGTTTTATATTTTATGAGAGAGAGAGAGAGAGAGAGAGAGAGAGAGAGAGAGAGAGAGAGAGAAAGAGAGAGAGAATTTGCTTATTTTCTTTCAATAGCAACTTCTACATATATAATTCTTTTTATCCTCAAAAGAACACAGACTTTGCACAACAGCAGGACCAAAGCAAGAAGCCAAGGCCTGGTCTGTAGGCAATGGACGAAGAGCTTTGCCTCATCCACTCACCAGAGCACCCATATTTGAAAGAGATCAGGAACAGAGGAAGAAGTGTCCAGTTCATCTCCATTGCCCAGAAATGGTAGACTTGATAAACTGACTCAAAGAAAGATGTAGACAGATATTAAAGGTGGAGGAAACCTTGGCGAGATTTAGAAACCAGTCAGTTCTTTTCCATCATGACATTCTCAAACAAAGAACTGCCCCTCAGAAGTTTCTTCTGCTGCCAACCAAGTCCTCCTGCTGTTCTCTGAAGTAGTACAGAAAAGGTGTGGTAAAGAAGTGTGATAGGTGAGGCCTCTGAATTGGTGGTGTTATTAACAAATATTATTTTACAGTCTTTCATATAAATCCTCATAACTTGCCATAACAGTTTTAGAGACGTGTTTATTTACTCAATCATTTATCAAATACATATAAATCTTATCTCATATAAAGCACGTGCTAAACACAGGGGTGGATATTTGGATCGATCAGGCAAGAAGCTCTTTTTACTCAACTGATAGTAGACACAAAATGTACAGAATAGTAGACACAAAATGTACAGAAAAAACACACAGACACACAGACACACAAACAAAAAATGCAACAAATGTATTATTAAAGTTCAGAAGAAGAAAGAATTAGATTAATGGTCATCCAAATCCTAGTTTTCAAGAAGCAAATTCTTTTTTCTTCTTTTTCTTGTGTTAGGGAACTGAAACCTGGGCCTTGGCACTGAGTTCCACTCCAGGACTTTTTAATTTTTGTTTTTTTGAGACGGGCCCTCTCTAAGTCTTCACATTGCCCAGAGTAGGCTCAAACATTCAATCTTCCAGCCTCAGCCCCTCAGAGTGCTGGGATCATAGACATGACCCTGGCTAAGAGGCTAATTCTGAGAGGCGAGTGTGGACATAAGCAAGTTGAGAGAAAAAGTTTAGGCAGAGGAGGTCAATGAAAGAGCTGAAAGTTGGCTGGTTTTTCTTGATGCATAGACTATTTTCCCTATGTTACTGGTGTACTGAGTTAGAACACAGATTGGAGACACATTATGCAGCGTCTTTTTAAAATGAATTTATCTGACAGCCGTGGAGAAACTGTGGAAAGTTTAGCAGTGTATGAGTGATGTAACTCAAGTTGCACTTAAAAGAAAATACATGCAATACTGGTGTTGAGTAAATTGACTTTTGTATAAGTGACTTAACAGGTTTTAGAACCTGCTTTCAAATATTCCATTATTTTCAAAATTTTTATTATTTCAAACTACTGACATATTATTATACTAATTGTGGCTATCAAAACAGTTCAGTTAGTTGGTCATGAAAACTTTTTGAAGATTTCCATTTTAATTTTAAGGAATTGTAATATTTATTACAGATAATGTTTCAATTGACTTTTGAAAATGTTTTCAGAAACACAGGAGATAATATGGTTGAAATAATAAAAATTAAAAGAATGATACAGAAATTTATGTAAGTTAGAAGAAACAAATTTATAAGAACACAGAGATGACTCTATCAAGAGGAAGAAAAGGAAGAAAGAAAATGTTCTGACATGCATCTCAAAATCAGTCCTGATGCAAAATGAGCATTTTCTAAGTTGAAGGAGAAAAACAGACAAATGATTTGCTTACACTAATTTAAAGCATTTTTTGGTAGGGACAAACAGGTAATTCATGAGAACAGAGAGAAAGGCAGCAAAGAAACAGAAAGAAAAGCTATAGGAAAAGAACCAAAAGCACCAAAGACACCTAATATGGAAGTAAGAGGAGAATATAGAAAAAGAGACAGAAAGAAAAATATTGAAGGACAGAAGCACTGAAAAAAGTCAAGAATGTGTCAAAAGTCAGGGAGTTAACTCTGAAAGCTTTGATTTGAAATTATACCATCCTGTTTAACTTATTGGTAAACATAAAATTATTCTTATAAAATACTCTTAAAGTAACTTATTGGTAAAAATAAAATTATTCTTATAAAATACTCTTAAAGTAAAATTTAAAACTCTACAAAAAACCAATTCTTCATTTTTTTCAAAATGCAAATTCTAATGAATTTTCTTTCTATAGTAATTTATTATTCATTTAGAAATAATATCCTTTGTGCTTAATTTTTGGACGGAATATTTTAAATTAGCCATTGCTTTCAATATGTGAGAATGTGTTAGATGCTCATAGTTTTCAAAAAGTAGCTAGATTCCAAACAGAAAAATTTAATTGTAAAGTTGAGGAAATGTAGGTCTATTTAAAGCTGAGATGACAGTTGTTGAGCATTGCGATGTATCATCCTGACATGAACTGAATGAAGCAGATTAGTGACTGACACTAGCAATGTCAGAATTTACATTACAGCACACACAAACTCTACGGAAATATACTATTAACAACCACAGTAAGCAGTGATGGGTAATGAGATAAAAATTGACAATGTCAATAGTCATAAGCCCTCACAGTCAAGAATAATGAACTACATGTATGTGCATAGAGATGTTTATTCATAGGTATAGACATAATGAAACATATCCTTTATGATTTTCATTGAAATTAAATTTTGTGTGGCAATAAGTGCTCTGCAGATACACAGGTGAGAAAATTAATTTTGGTGTAGAATAAATGTAGACTCGATTTGCAGAAAAAGACAATGATAAAGATTGTGTTACAATAATCCTGTAGACATAGAGGTGATCTGAAATATATGCTATTACTTCTATACCTTAAACGTGAACCAGAATATTTGTCTTATAATTTTAATTTTTAAAATAGTCTTTCATTTATACTGTGCTAATTAAATTTACCTTTTGCATAATTGATTAGAAATGCTGTATTAGTTTTAAAAGGGTTTTTCCATTTATTATACTTATCAATTTATTGTACATATACATTTTAGAAAGGGTAACATAACTCCCATTTTACTCTTTTTTTGGAATTAGAACTTCATGAAAGCATAATGTATTGTATCTTTCTAAGTATTGTTTAGTTAGTAATTATTAAACTTATGAAAAAATTTCCTGAATGATTTTGGCACATGCAACAACATTTTGAAAATCATTGTAAGAGCAAAATTTAACACATGGATGTAAATATATTGCAGACTCTGAGTTGTGTATTTTTTTTTCACCAGTCGTTTTTTTCTCCCATTTTCTTCTTCTTTGTTATAAGGAAACAATATGACAAATATTGTTGTCCCCCCTCTCCTTGACATTACCAAGGCACACGACGTTGACAAAGGAATTCCACTCAGTTCTGGGGCTTAGCACCTCTGCGCCAGCGAGCTGAGAAAGCTGATGTACAGTCAGAAGAAAGCGAGGTGCATGGAGAAAGACGTGGCTTCCAAATTCTGTGACAGATGACACCTCGGCCCGCTGCTGGCAGATGCTGAGCTGCACAGTGGCCGGGAGGTATGGCCCAAAGCTGGGGGACAACTCTGACCACCAGTAAACCCAAGTGGATAGAAATGAGAGAGTAAAGAATAGCACAGTGCTAGTCAGGAAAGCCAAGGTGACATTCATCTTTCAGCACTTAAGTAGATTACTGACTCTTAGACTAAAAAAGAAAGGAATCTTTTTGCTGCCACTTTAAGGAGGAGGAGCTTTAGTGGAACACCTAGAATATCAAAGAAAATGCAGATGATTCATAATTAATTAGTTTGAAATAAATGATACACATACAGATTTATCTTTTCCATCACTTGCCCTTAGAATAAGATGAAATTAATAGCTATATAAAAATAAATCAGTCTCTATTTAAAATTATTTAATTTTATTATTGCATTCAGATACTATGGATATTAAATGTATACTTTTGTACTTCTATTGTATAGTCTCTATGGTTTTTAGGATATAGAAAAAATTCTCAGATTTGTATATAAAATGTAAATGATCTACGAGTCAATCTATAATTGTTTATACTTATTCCATTGCTAACAAATGAATGTGTATGTGTAACATTTTCCATATGCTGGTGCATATCATGACTTGCTTGTTTATATTTGCTTTGTAGATTTAACCTTCAGTGAGCCCATAGACTGTTGATGGAGTCCTCCAGTTACAAA
>PVJX010024929.1:0-27523 GCA_004027295.1 Dolichotis patagonum | reverse complement strand
TGCTATCATTTCAGAAATTTCAAGTGTGTGTCTTCCAATTTATTCTATGTTGATATTTCCTGTACTTGTTCTGGATGGGCTGGAGGTCTGAGATTGCATTTTGCTTTTATGCCTTGTCATCTTCACCTCTTGATCATATTTTGGTCTTTTCAATCTTACTTGTCTTGCCTGTCCATTGTGTGCATCTTAGTCAGGATCCTCCTGTGTAGCTGATGTTCACCCAGTTTCTGGGTTCTACAGTGTAGGGGAGGGGCCAGTCACCTGAATTCCTCCCTTGGGGTCAGTTAGGTGAGTGCTGGATTCTTCCCAGGCTGACTATCCAAGGAGTATTGATGTGAACAAACTCTTGGCTCATGTTGTTACTTCTGCTTCAGACTTTTCTAGGCTGCCAGACCCACCTGTCCCAGTGTGTGCCCCAGTCAGGGCCCTACTGTGTCAATGACAGGCTTTCCAGCACAGCTGGGCTCTTCTAGTTGGAGACAGGGCTCATTAGTGCCCTTGCAGGCTCTCTGAAATCCTCTGGGTGGAGGGAGAGCTCACTGGCACTCTCACAGGCCCACTGAGGTCCCCCAGGTGCAGGGAGTGCTCATCATCACTCTCACAGTCCTGCCGAGGTAAGGAGGAATCAATACATAAAGGCTTTAGTTCATTTGGCTGGCTATTTGGAAATTATTGTGTTTTTCCCAGTTCACCCCATATATGTCCCTCTGGAGGCATTTTTGGATGTCACAACTTGGAGTAGGTGGTGTTTTTGGCATCTAGGAGACAGAAACTAGAGATACTACCAGATAGCTCCCACAACAAAGTATTACCAATACCACAATAGCAGTAATGCTGAGGTTGAGAAACCTTTAGGTCGGAAATTTTCCACAGTGTTATGCTACCATGAGGTGGCAGTAATGGCTTCGGTAAAATGGTAGGATCAAACTACAGTGTGAAGTTCATTCCAACAGTTGATTGTAATGGTTAATCTGTTCTCTTTAAAAACATACACACTTGAAACATTTTTGTATTACAAAACTAATGTATTCTCTTTCACAGAATCAAATAATATAGAAATTTAACAAACAATATAGAAAATATAAAGTAAAATGTAGAGTTCCTGCCTTTGAAATATTATTCTATAGAACTGTTTCATATATATATCTGTTCAGGTTCTTTCCTTAGGATTATGATGGTTTTTTGTTTGTTTTCAACTCATTTTAAACTCTCAGTTATATCCTCTAGATTTGATTTAAATAATTTAGAGCTATATCATTTTCAAAATGGATGCATAGTGTTCTGATGGATGAATGCATTATAACTTACATGCATTCTTAATGATGAAGCTTGGGTTCTTTCCATGTTTTTTGCCTATACAAGTAATTCTGTGGTAATGCTGTAATTTCTGTAGGATAAATTCCTGGGAATATGATAACTAGGTCAGAATGTATGTACATTTAAAATACAAAACCAAAACATATGTGTGAAGAGCTATTTTGAATTCATAAAATGAATACAATTGGGTGAAAAATCAATAAATCTTGGTTTCAAATGCCATTCTCTAGTGAAACAAGACTCCCTGGAGAAACAGCTAATTTTAAAATTGGGATTGAAAAAGCATAAGGCGAACATGGAACATGTTGTAGTTATCCGAAAATTCAAACAATGAAACAAAGACATGTCAAAAAAATACAGCAACAACAGAAGGGAATATCAATGGACAAAACAGTATAATTTGAGCAACAAAATAGTACTGTAGTATAACTCAATGTATGAAATAAATAGCCATAATCTGTACTGATATAAATAAGTGATTGAGTAAATTGTGAGAAATAGATAAATCTCTAATACAGAATAATTCCAAACAATTTCTGTAGCTTCCTTACCCTCAAGCAGGTGAGGCATACTTTCCTACTCCTTGAGTAAAGATTGCAATTGTGACTTCCTTCCGGAGTATGGCATGGACATAGGGGAGAACAGAGGAACAGATTATGATGTAGAAATGTGAGAGACATTACCCCATTCAGGAGATCAAGGCCAACACCAGCACAATAAATCATGTTGATTGTATGTACCTTTGATACTGTGTGACAAGAATGAGACTTTTTCTCTGTAGGCAGGAAACAGAGAGTAAAAGGAATAAGCAGAGAAAGAAGGATAGCCCATCAAGTCACACTCCCACTAATCCACCTCTTTCCACCAGGCTTGGCTTCCCGGTATCACGTTTAGCTATAGCACCACAGTGGTTCAGGTATGCTTCAAAAGCCCTACCTATAAGTACATGAGGCTTTGGAGAGACATTCAGCCATAAACCATAACATACAGTAGCCTCAACAAGGGCACACATTTAGAGTGACATGTGACCTATGCGCCACCTCTCAAGGCCTGGGGCCTAAGCCTTGAATGCATAGACCTTTGGGGAACACTTCCAAATCATAACAGTAATATCATGGAAAAGACAAAGAATACTGAATATTATCATGAGAATAGAACGCACAAGCCTGAAGAAGTGTCAGTGAACCCATAGGGTTCCACAGACCACATTTTTAGAATGATTGGGTTAACAGGAACATCTAAATTCTAATGGAGGATGAAAGGCAAGGATCTATAAGTACTTAATGCCTGATATACTCATCCCATTAACAAATAGATTAGTCTTGCTCTTGCTTTCCCAGAGCAGAGATCATTAAATTAGATTAAAAAAAAAAAAAAAGACTCTGTGGCTCTGAAGCAAGGCCAGCAGATTGCTATAGCTGCTGGTTTCAAACAGGAGCCTAAAGAGAATTCTTTCTGTGGTCTGTTGGACATTTCAGAACTTTGGAAATGGCATGGTCAATTCATCAGAAAGAAATAGCAGGTGAGTGTGGCAGACTTTCGGCAGCCCGCAGGAGAGAGACCCTGGTGCCTCCGGACCTGCACCATGCATGCGGTTGACTCAGGGTGCCGGGGAGAACAAGGAGCTCCTCCCCTCTCTGGGGGGCAGCTGTGAGCCTGCCAGAGCACGGACTGAGAATCAAACATCTCATGTCATCCCGTCCCCCGTCCTGTGTCCCCTCCCACCACCCTCCTTAGCAAGTGGGAGCCAGTTAACTATACATCTTGTGAAAATATTGGATGTTATTTAGTATGAACTCCCCGTATGCAAAGATATGGACAACCGTTTGGAAGAAAACAAGAGACAATATGACAGATAGTGAAGATCTCTGGTTGTCTAGCATTGAGATTTATGCTTTCTTATGTCCCGTTCTGTTCTGTTTTGTTGTGTTTAATTTTACCCCCTTTAAAATAAAAAAAGACTCTCATACACACAAGGGATGCATTTTAAATACCAAGGCCAAGTTAGTTTGGCAAAAGAATGGCAAAGTGATAAGACAAAGTAGGCCAGATCTGGAACCAATACAAATGTTCATCAGTGGTGAATAGATAAAACTATGGTGGTATAGTCACAGAGCGGAGTGCTGCTCAGCAGTAAAAGTGAACAAGCTACCAATGCACACATTCTTGTTTTGTTGAATGAGATAAGTCAGACACAAAAGAATAGCTACTGTGTGTTTCTAATTCAGTGAAATTCTAGAGCAAGCAAAATTACTATTAAAAACTGTATTTTAAGAAAATCAGATCTGTAGTTGTCTGGGACCTCTAGTGGCAGAGATAGTGAGTGAAAGAAGGTAAAGAAACTACGGGGTACTGGGAATGTTCTCTGTCTTGACTGGGTTATGATTGCATGAACAGGTATACTTGTCGAAACTCACTGATCTGAATGTGTGAATTTTATTGCAGGTAAATTAGCTTCAATAAAGCTGATTTTTAAAAGAAAAGTTTTCTCTGGATGTACGGATAATGAGTTGGAGGAAGCAATGAGTGGATGCAAGAGGTTTAATTTGGAGGTTGTAAACATAATGCAGATGAGAACAATGAAGATCTGAAGTATAATGTTGGCAGTAGAAATATAAAGAGCAAAGGTTTCGGAGATTTGGGGTGGAAAATGGTGATGGGATGGGCATGGTTTATGAGGGAAAGAGAGGGGTTAGAGATACTCCTGGCATTTCCAGTTTATACATCTGGTTATGTCCTTGAAGCAAACTCAAAAAATCATGATAGACAGGTTTGTTGTGGTACGATCAGGGTTCTTAAATTTAATTTAGGTTTAAGGTGTTTGTGAGGAAATCAAGTTCTTGTGTTTAAGGGGAATTGGATATTTAGATCTGAAAATCTGGACCAGATACATCAATCTGTGAGTCATTTAGATGGCAACTGAAATTTTAAGAATGGATGACCTCAGCTAGGGAGAGAGAATAGGTTGGCGTCTTAGTCACTTTCCTTATTTCTGGGACCCATAACTGAAACTTACCACGTAAAGGAAGAGGTGTTTATTTTGGCTCAGTTATGGTCCATGGTGAACAGGAAGAAAGAGCATGGTTAAGGATGAAGCATGGAAAGCCATTCAGGTTGTGATTGCCAGGAAGCAGTGAGGAAAGGGTGGAGCTGGGAATGGAGATATGCACTGCCAGGTCAAGCCCCCAGAGACCTACCTCCAGTCCAGCCCACCTCGTAACAGCACAGTCAGCTCTGAGCTCATCTGTGGATTAATCTATGGATAAGTACAGCGCTCCCATGATCCAGTCACCTTTCAAAAGTCCCACGTCTGAATGCATGAGACCTTTGGATGACATTCTAGATCTTAACTATAACAGAAGGTGGGAAGGTGAAGTGGTTTGGGGGTGAACTGTAAAGAGCGAGTATCTCACTTTTTTTCAGTGTTGGGGATTGAACCCTGTGCCTCACACATGCTAGGCAAGCAATTTACCACGGAGATACACCCTCAACCCATATGAACTCACTTTTAGCAGCCAGATAGAAAAAGAAGGGAAAGAAGGTTGAAAAGTTATGGTCACAGCTATAAGAGAATCAAGGATAATGTGATATCACTGGAAAGGTGTCCTTTCATTCTCTAGTTTCCCAGCATCATCTTATTTTATATATTTTTAAAATTTTTTGCACTTGTCATGTTGAGTGGATGATTTATAATACCTCAACTGCCTGTATGTTTTAACATACCTCTTTGAAACCAAAGTATATATATCCGCCTTCTGGGAAGGGCAGTGGCACAGAAACTAAGGTCTCAGGACATAGACTTGAATTTCCACTGCTCTGAGCCAACTGTGGAGGGCAGAGTGGCATGGCTCAGCCTGATGTAATGGGTCTACCTCGCAGGCATATGTTCATAGCCTACGAGAACAGAATGTAAAAGCTCTCCTCAAGATGAGACCAAATCATGTTTGAAAGATGCCCTTACTCTCAATGGAGGGAAACAAAAATCAATATGTAAATCTGAATGTCAAGATAGAAATCAGGCAGAATGTCTTCAAACTTGACACAGATCCAGGAGCCATGTACTCAAGTCCAGACTGGAAGAAGAATGCGATTTCTAGTCATTGGAAGCAATATTTCCTGATGTTTGCTGAGGGAAGCAGATATAAAATATCATCCCCTTGATGCTGTGACATAGTGTGAAGTATCTTGATATCTCACTCAGAAAGTGGCATTACTTCTAAGTTATCTATTCATTATGTAGTTTCTTGTTTTAAAACTTGAGATCTCAGAGTAACCCTGAGAATCAGACAAACCAGGCTCTAGTTTTAAGGTGAAGACACTCAAATCTCAGAAGGCAAATGACATCTAGTAAGTGGAGGTAGTCTGTTTAGCTTTAAAATGATAGCACTGATAGGTCATGTCGGGGAACTAGCAAGGAAGTCTAAATAGAAGAGAATAGTTGCCCAAAGAGTAGTGATATTTGTTTGGAAGTTACGTGGCACTGCAGTGGGAGCATACAAACCCCAGTAAAACTATGGGTATAGTCAAAGAGGTTGAGGAAAAAGTTATTTTAAAAGGTTTCTCTAATTATAAGTGGGCAAGAGGGTAGAGGGCATGATTTTCTGAGATTCCTTCCTACTCTGAAGGTTTATACCTGACCTTTGGCTCCCTGAGCGGCTGAGGCACTGCTTTACACCCTCGAAGCAGTCACACCCTGCTGACCTGAGTCAGTTCTGCTCTCTATGAAGGTGAGTACAGCTCCTTGGAATGTGTGGTATCTTGGCAAACGGCAAGATTAGAGGTGCAAATTTTGACTGAAGGCTGGGCACCTGCCTACTTTCAGAAAACCAGCAGTGTCAAAACCACCGTTGGTTGAGACTCTTGGAAACCATGTTCCGTCCCAGGGCAACAGAGAATTTGTTGTATATTTTAAAAGATTTTATTTCATTTATTATGTGTAGGTCATTTTGACACTGTAGTTATAACTTGTAAAGATAAATAAAGTTTAACTTGTGTAATTACTTTGGGAGTTATCACACCATGGTTCTTATAAAAGCTGATACGGAGATTCAACAAAGCACAGTTCAGATATAATTACATGCCCCATAAAGTGTCCGGAATTTCTAAGTGTAACTGGAATATGATTGAATTCTTTGGTTCTCTATTTCCAGGGCACTGCAGATCCCCCAGTAGGGTAGTCAAAGCTGCCAATTCTGGGCTTGTAAACTTGGGCGGGTGAGAGAAGAGGTGCTTGAGGCTGTATCTGTGTTCCACAGCTACACCTCACTGGCAAACAAAAGGAGCCAGAGAACGACCCAGGACTAAAACTTAGGTGGCTCGGGGGGAAGTGACTGGTGCATTGTCTCAAGTGGTGGATACCCATGGCTGAAGATACAGTTGAAGCTGACTTCAGTCAGTTTTCTTTATTCATTTGTAGCTAGTTTTGGATTCTATGCTGGCCCTGGGCAAGACAGGTCTTATTCTTACTCATTTTTCTGTAGAGCTGACACTATGACCTTCTGCCCCTGCAGGTGAGTCCTGTCATTGAGCAGGGAATGTCAGTGCACTGCCCTGGGATGACTTCTTATTCCTGAGGAATTCAGCTACAAAGACCCCCATGAAGAAGATATCAGAGGCTTGGCGGAGTAATTGGAACAACGAGCAATGATCCTTTAAATCTGTAATGCATGTTTGTTCTGTTTCTCCCCTTGTTTTCCTAGCAGTGATTAATTATCAAAGCAATCCAAGAAGATGCCTACTCATTTTAGGAGAAAAGTTGGTCTGGGGACTACTTTGCTGATAGTGATCCCAGGCCAGGAGTGCATTGCCCCACCCTTGCCAGATAAGCCAAAAAATTTTGGGCTGATTTCCGTAAGAATGATGTAACTTCAAGTTCAGTGACTCTCAGATTTGGGACTTTACCACAAAAATTGCATAGTTAATTTGGGGGGAATTGACTTAGATGTAGCCCTTCCAGGTAACTTTATTACTACTGTTATTGTCATTATTTCATAACTGAGTTTTTTGATTCTATAAAAGGGAAAAGGATACAATCTAATAAAGCACAACTGCTTAAAGCAATCAAATTCAGTGTTATAACTAATTTGTTATACTATTTTTATTTTTCTTAGTCTGATGGACTAATTTTTCTTAATGTTTGCAGTCTGATGAATGTATATTATCCACATTTGAGAATCGCAGTTCTGCATGATTCAGCAGTCACAAATGAAAATCCAAGGAGAGATTTTGTGTGTGTGTGTGTGTGTGTGTGTGTTTGGCACTAAAGGTGGAACACACAGCTTGTACATGCTAGACAAACACTCCATCACTGGGTCGGGGGGGGCACATTCCTTAGTTCTGGAAAGGCATAGCTAACCATACCTTTGTCCTAACAATCTTAACGGCAGATTTGTCTTACAAAAGAAAGATATCTAGAAGAGATTCACAGGTTTTTTTTGCAGAGATGAGAAAGACAATTCATTTTATGCAGGGCTGAATGGTTTGGGTTATGATGAAGATAGTGGGATGCAATTAACACCTAGTGAACCTGAGACAAATTTTTTTCCACAGTGGGGGATTTAAGCAAATAAGCCTTAAGTATGGTCAAAATGTAAGATTATCAATTCAGCAAGGCTATGGCAGGCTATTTTCCTCCCTACTTCTTTGCCATTTAGCTAAGAGGGCCCTCCACAGAAACCAAAGAGATCTGGAGCCTTCAGTCTTCAAGATTGTGAGCCCAAATAAATTCTTTTTCTTTATAAAGTACCCAAGCCCAAGGTATTTTGTTACAGCAACAGAAAACAGACTAATACAAGCAGCACAAGCTTCAAGGGAACAGGTTTTGGAAGAGGGTTGGAGAATGGTGGTCTCGATGTTTTAATAGGGATAAGGATTCTTATCCCATTTGGACTTTGAGATACATAGAAAGTGGGAAAGTGAACTGTTGAGGGCATTTCTATATAGTTTTTTGGGAAAAATCATTTCATAATTAAAGTGTGATTAGTGCTTCACTGAGGCCTAGTATCTTGCCTTGCAAACTGTCTATGGTATGTGGAAACATAATTCTGTGTGCCTCTGGTCACAGTTGAGGCCTGAGCAGTCTGGTGATGCTGTGATGCTCCAAGGCAAGATTGCCTCACCTGAAGATACCCTGGTTCCTTGAGAACTGAGTAGTAATAATTTAAAAAAAGGTTTCACTTTGGAAAAAGGATAAACTTCTCAACCCGTCATCTCTCCCCATCATCCTTATCAACATAAGGTCCTCACTAGTTAAAGATCACTGCTGCCCTCTGAGTCACCCCAAGTGATCCTCATCAACATAAAATCCTTCTCAGCATGAGACCACCATCCCTCTCGGAGTCATCTGATAATCTCCTCACCATTTTCTTCAGTGTAAGTTTGATCAGTGAATACTGAGGCTCTGGCTGCCTAGTGGCCTTTTGTTTCTGTGAACAACTGGCCAACCTAGATCCCCATTGCGTTGCCATCTGTCACTTGCTCTTTCTTTTCACCATGCACTGTAATGCCTCGCAGGACACTGGGGACTCATTGCAGGTGTCATGCCAGTTGAGAGGTGCGAGGAGAAATAGTGATTTCAGGGGACGTTCAAGTTTCAGATAAGGCAAGGAGGCCAGGAACTGTCAAGAAGAGACCTAAAATGTTAAAATTCTCCAAGGCCCAGAAGGAAAGGAGTGCAGTCATTGTGAAGCACTTGGTTCGATAGAGAACACAACTATATCCTCAGTCTCTGGGTGCTAAGGTGTTGAGCAAGGGGATCTGAAGCTTTATGAAATATGTTGCAGTCCTTGGAAGTAGAATCATAAATGGAAACTTAACAGTGAACTCAAGAAATTGTTCTTTGAGTGTTGGCAGTGGAGATTTATTTATTTATTTTAAAGAGGGTAAAACAAAAAATAACAAAACAGAACAAAGCAGATCAGAAGAAAACAACGTAAGTGACGCAGGATTTTAAAGCAAGACAACAGGAGATCAACAGTGGCTACCATAATGTCTCTTGTTTTCTTCTAAATAGTTGTCTACGTTTTCACACACAATGAATTCATACAAAACAAAATAGTATTAAACTGATCAGAACAGAGTAATGAAGACATTACAGGCCTTCAAAACCAGACAACAGGAAAATCAACAATGACTGCCATAATGTCTCTTGTTCTCTTCAAAATACCTGTCCATACCTTCATGTATGTTGAAATTAAATAGTACAAAATAGACTAAAACCACTCTAAACAAAGAATAAAAGCACTACTGGATTTCACAGCATGATGATAGGAAATCAGCAATGGATACCATAGGCCATGGAGATTTAGACATTATGGTGAATTCCTCATTCTTGGAGGGCTGGGATTGGGCCTTCCTGGGTCGTACTACCCGTTATCCTATCCACATGGTCAAACATGATAGTCTTTCCTAGTAAGCTTAGACTTAAACTTAGACCTTTCCTCAACACTACTCCCCTGTTATGCATTATATAGATGTTTCCCCAAATTCCCATGGGCTCAAAGGTGGGGCTTTTGAAATGACTGGATTACAGGGGGATATATCTGACTTGCTGCCAGGAGGTGAGACCTAGTTATAAGAGATAGGTTACTTGGGCAGCCTAGAAAGGTCTATTTTTCTCCCTGGCTCTACCCTTTCCTCTCTGCTTCCTGGTTGTCATGTGTGAGCAGTTCGTTTCTGCCCAGATCCGTCCACCATGTTGCTTTTGCCTGGAGCCTACCATGCAAGGATTGAAGCTTCTAAAACATGAGCCAAATACTTGAGTATTTTTTCCCAGTGACAAAGAAAGTGACTCTGACACCCCCAGAAATCTGTTTACCAGATTTCACTTAAGACAGCATGCACATTTCATGGATAAGGAAACTGAGGTTGAGACAGGAAAAATTATTTACCCAATCCAAGTGGGGCCAAAATTCATGTTTCCTATTTCCTCCACCATTGTGGAGAAATGTGGGGGAAATGTCTGTTGACTTAAGCCTCCAGTGGGACACTGTTGAAGGGCTGATCTTTGCTCATAAACTGCACTAAAGGTTTAGCCATAGAAAAGGGGTAGCTTGGAAATAATCCACAGGAGAAGAAAGGGTGGAAATGAGATGGTGAGGGCAAAGTTGAGAAATAGTGAGAAGTCATATGGAAATACTTCCATATGGCAGACTGGATACTTTCTAATCTACTCTCAAGGTGGTAGAATCAGCTGGACAAGGAAGCCAACTTCCCTTTTTTTTCTCCAGAAAAACCAAGCCCTGTGGCATGCGGGCAGGCCAGTTCAGCTACCAGTATCAGGCCATTCTGAAGAAGGGTTAAAGGGAAGCAAACCTGGCCATTAACATTCAAGAAATCTCCGAGAATGGTCTAGACTAGGTAAACCTGCTCATTTCCCTTTTGGCTGGAGATGTACAAACCGTGAGATTAAATATGAGGAAACCCCTTGGCAAGGGTGGGGCACTTCAGCAGAAGAAGGGAATAGCCAGGCCCAGTATATTTAGACAATTTTAAATTGCTAAAACGAACTGCTTCAACTGGTTGCAGTGTCCCCCATCTATAATCCCAGCCTACTGGAAGGCTGAGGCAGGAAGATCACAAATTTGAGTTTAGCAATTTAGTGAGTCCCTGTCTCAGAATAAAAATTTTAAAAAGGGCTAGAGATGTAGCTAAGTGCTAAGGCTCTGGATTCAACCTCAGTACTAGAAAAAAGCAGACAAACTCTGCTTCTAGGCAATCATGATGTGGTATGCATGATTTAAAATAAAAAAGGTTATATTTGGGATAAATTTTTAAAGTTTTCCATGACCTCCAACTCTGAGTAGTAGGCTCTGGGTTTTGTGAATTTCTGCTATATTTTAGTCAGTGACAAGAAATTTCCCTGAGTTTGTCTAGCTTAATCCTACAGAATTCACTCACCTTACAGATACAAAGCTATGGAGTGTACAGCATTTTAGACTTGTCCTAACTCCAAACCTCTGAAACTAGTTGGATCAAGTATTTCCGTCTCCACCTTGGTTTTTTCATCCCATCGAAGTCCCAGTCCCCTTGGGTAATCCTGGGATTCCTTCCTCCCTCTTGAGCAGATTTTGGGTCCACTGCATACCCCCATCCAATGGGCATGGCTAACAGCACCTTCCAATGAACTTCAAGCTTCCCATCTTATCCTCTGGCCGTATTTTAATGAGATGAGTTGTGGCCTTTTCCTTCTTTACCCTTCTCACAGTTAATAGGTTGATGGCCTAACTACCACGACTTAGAATATGAGTGTAATTGGAGATATGAGTGTATTTAAACATGTAAGGTAAAATGAAGTTATTAGGGTGAGTCCTAATCTAGTCTCACAGGTGTCCCTGTAAGAAGAGGCAGTTAGGACATCGATATGGACAGAGGGAAACTTGTATGAAGACACAGGAGAAGCTCCCTACAAACCAAAGAAAGGGACTAGAAAGAAACCAACCCTGATAATCTTCCAGTCTTTAGAACTGTGAGGAAATCAATTTCTGTTGGTAAAACCAACCAGTCACTAGTAATATGTTATGGCAGCCCCCAAAAATTAATATGCCATATCTAGAAACGTTTTATTATGCAGGCTATTTCTTAGCATGTATTACTGTCTGGGGACTGGGAGGCAGAATACGTGTAGTCTGTAGGCTGGCTGAGTGAGCCTGTCTGTGGAAGGCAACAAAATCTTCCCTGACCTACCTGATCCCCACAGAATATCTGTCTCTGGGAGTATACAAAGTGATATGGAAAGTTCAAAACCAGAAACGCATATGCTTTTCTAATGTTACTGAACTGGATCTATGTTGCCCACCGTGCAGTATGCCAGTTACTAAAACAACCAGCTTTACAAAAAAAAGTTTATTTGCAAGGTGGCTGGGCATGGAGAAGGAGATTCAGGTCTCAAATCTGCTTCCCTAAGGCTATAGTTTGGGATAGTTACAGAGTAAAGAAACAGAGAGATGTGAGGAGTGCGGAAAGGGAATTGGAGGGGAAGTCTTCAATGGTCTGTGCTTTCGTAATCAATTGTATGACTCTTCATGGGCTACAGACTCTTCAGGTCCTCTGGATACCTGCACAGATCCAAGGGAAGAGCTGGTGGTTTCAACAAAAATGGACTTCACTTCCCTGAAAGTTAATCCAGGCTGCTGTAACTATCATAAAACCTGTTAGAAGTATTAACTATGACAGTTAGCAGGAGAATCATTATATACTGCCCAACTGAGTGAGCTGTACAATTAGTGATTTTGTCATCAAGTAATTTACAGAGAGTGAAACCAGAGGGTTTTGTTGTTGTTGAGGTGGTGGTGGGGATTGAACTCAGGACCTTCCACAAGGGGAGTTCCCTGCCACCAAGCTACCTGTCCAGCATAAGTGAGAGATTTTTTCCCTCTTGGTTTTACTAGTTGCCTCTGTCTAGCTCTGTGAGATGAGAAGAGATAAATGGCTGTTCTATTGCAGAAGTCCTTATGCTTTTAGATCTCTTTTAAAACGTAAACAGAAAAATTCAGCTTATGAGAGCAGATAAAGCCATACGGGCTTACCACAGAGCTGAGGAATCCTAAATTCTTTCCAGAGCAGCCACAGATACACATGGTCTTTTGCAGAGTCAGTGGGGGATGGATGATTCACATAAGAATAGAAGTTTCAGGGCAGGGCTGGGCCTGAGGAGGAGCCTGAGCTGGCCAGGAGACTTCTGAGTGATATTTCTGAGCCTGAGTAATCCAACCACCCCGGCACAGCAGCTGGCCGCTGTCCAAGCTCCAAGCACAGTAGGGAATAACTGAGCTTCCTTCCCGAGGGAGGAAACAGTTAAAGTCTCCCGGCAGCAGCAGTCATCTGGGCGTGGTTCTCTGGTCTGACTTGGGCTGCACAGATCTTGGGCCAGAGGGACAGAGGAAGGACGGCTTAGGCTTAGGTGGCAGAGTGTCCCAGATGGCTGAGTTGGATCTAATGGCCCCAGGGCCATTGCTGGGGGTCACTGTTCATTCTCTAGCCCCTCTTAGCCCAGACTTAGCTCGCCCAGCAGAAGAAGAGGATGTGGAATCCACGGGTAGACTTGTGGAAGAGACAACAGAGGGACAGGGTGGTGGCCCAGCTGAGCCTGGGGCTTCTGGTGGTGATGGGGAGGGGGAGATCTTGTGTGACTTTTGCCTTGGAGGCAGCAAGGTGAAAGCAGTGAAATCCTGTCTGACCTGCATGGTGAATTACTGTGAGGAGCACCTTCGGCCACACCAGGAGAACAGCAAACTGCACAGCCATCAGCTGACTGAGCCGGTGAAGGACAGAGACCTGCGTACCTGCCCTGACCACCACAGCTCACTGATTGCCTTCTGCTGCACAGATCAGCAGTGCATCTGCCAGGAATGTGCCCACGACAAGCACAAGGACCACGCTGCTATCTCCCTGGAGGCAGCCCGAAGGCACAAGGAGGTGAGTACTTGGGGTCTGTCTGTGTGGGACGGTGCAGTGGGAGATGGTGCTCCCAGGGAGAGGTCGGCCACACCACGGCTCCTGATGCTACTAATGTCACTTCTGTGCTTTGAGTGCACAGGCAAAGATGTTAGCCTTAGTACCTGGCCATTCATTAAGAAACTGAAATAGGTCACGGTCTCGTCTTTGTTCTGCCATTGCTGTGGGATCCTGTCTGTGTCACTGCTCCTGCTTCCAAGTTCTCCTGCTATTTCTCATATCACTTTTGGAAATGTGCGCTTGGATGTGGAATGCAGACCTTGTAGGACATTTCCCTCTGGGGGAATCTGGGGGGCATATCCACTAGTAGGTGACGAAATGCAAACCTTGGCAGAAATTCAAGGAAGAAGAAAAGACCTTTTCTTTAATATCCTTTATCCCAAACAGAGGCCCCACAGATCTTGTGTGAAATCCAAGAGCTTAAAAATGCTAAGATAACACAGAATTTGAAACCTGTGTTCAGGTATAATGTCAAGCATGGCTTAACTTAGAGGAAAATAAAAGTTCTTTACCAGGTGGAGGTAGCTGGAGAGACTGAGAAATACCAAGTTCAGAACCTGCAATTTTACTTCTATCAGATAAGAAAATGTTTTCCAGAAAATCTAGTTTTTCTTTGCCCTCAAGCTGAGAGTTTAGAAAAGCCTTGGGAAGTAATTTAAAATTTTATGTTTTGTTTTCCTACTTTGGCTTCCCATGAGCACCTTTTTTTTTTTCCCAGTAGCAAAGTACATGTGATTTTTGTCCCATATTTCTCATAATCATACTTCAGCAGCTCCCTCTTTTGTGTTGCATGTGGCTGGTAGGTTCATAGCAATTTCTTGGCAAATGTTCCTGGACAGTGAAGGAGAGAAGTTTCTGCAAAAAGGGATTTCCTTGCTAGGGAACATCCAATATGCCTATCCGTAGGCACTGATTCTGTCCAGTACTGGTGGGAGATGTTCTGGAAAGCTTTGTCTTCCAGATGCCTATGAGTCACCATTTCTGGCCCAGGAAGTCAGTTGTTAACTGTTTCCAGTGTTTCCCACGTCAGGGATGTCCTGTCAGCAAAGGTGATCAACAAATACAAATGTGGAAAGTAAAAGTTCCACATAATTGGGGGAAAATAGCCCTCATTAAGCATTTCCATGAACAAAATGTTTTTGTAGATTGTTTTCATCAATCATCAATAATAATGAGGTAAGGATTTTTATTATCTCTATCACATTTGGCCAAGCTCATACAGTGGACTAAATCATGGAGCAAGGCATGGAAACTTCTGGAAAGTCATCCAATTGGAGAGAACATTATAATCTTACTTTTAAAACAATGTTTTTGCACAAAAAAACCTACCATACATATACTAAAGATAGTGAAATAAACTATATTATAGTACTCTTCCCTTTAGGTAAAATATCTGAAATTTATTATTTTTAAATGGAAAAAATGGTACATGAAGATGTTTTTAAAAATCTCCAACTGATCCAATGAATTTAAATAGACCCACTCCAGGTCTCTCAGTGTCCCTCTTCTCACCAGTGGCTAACACTATCCTTTCTAGTTTATTTTTAAAATATTCCATCCTATATCAGCCAGGTCGCCTTAGTTACTTTTCACTCATTGCTGAGACAAAATCCTCAACACCCAAAGTTAAAAGGGGAAAAGTTTATTTAGCTCAGAGTTTTTAAAGGTTTTCGTCTATAACTGGGTGGGTTCAAGGCAGGATGACATGGCAGACAGGCATTGTAGAGAGAAGACAGGCAGGCAGAAGGTAGCAAAACAGGCAAGCAGAGGATGACCATAGCTCTTTCTATCCCTTATATGTTATCCAGGGTACTTAGGGCAGGTAGCACTCATACCCTTAATCTTGGTACCCTTAATCCTAGCGTTGGAGCATAAATCAATTCCAGTGTCATGCAATCTAGATCTAACCAACTCTGAAAAAGCCCCACTTATGACCACATGAGGCTTTGTGGAAACATCTAAACACAAGCCATAACCACGTACATAAAATAAAAATGACAAATGGTGGACACCTAGCATAACACAGAAACGAACGGTGATTGTGACTTCAGTAAAGGAGCTGTGTAAGGCACGTGTAGAATCTCAAACACAGACATCCCTGCAGAGACCTGTGTAAGGCAAAACAGGGACAGCTGGGTGAGCGGCTCTTGGGCAGTTTTTGTGCTGGAAAGCAATCATGGCTCTAGGTGCAATGCTACAGCCCCGTACTGGAGACTCCTCTGGTCTGCTTCAGAGATCATTTTTTCCTTCTAGCCCATTGCCCTTATTTTAAGTTAAGTGTACTCTGGAAGCACAGCCACACTCTCGGTAGTGGCTATTAGCACTACCAACTATTAGGAGCCAAAATGTTTCTTACAAGCCTAGAAGATGTAGCATCTTGAAGTGACCGGCTCCCCCAGGATTGTTTTGAAAGGATTATAGGACATAACTAAGTCCCTGGAAGACTTGTACCACTTACAACTAGCTCAAGCCTGCTGCAGTTGCCTGCTGAAGGTCATTGTGGAGGTGGTGAGAGTTAATTACTCAGGCAGGAATGTTGTATATAAGAAATCGCAAGTGTCAAGGTCAGTTGGGAGGACACAAAACAGTTAATTGGTTACTGACTCTACCGGTTCCTATGCTGTCTGTCAGACAGTCACCATGGCATAGGAACATGGCTTTTAATGCTGATAGTTTAGCACAAGTGGGGGCAGCGCATTGAGTGCAGAAATCCCAGCCTGACACACAGAAGGACACAGGTAGACAGCTTGTGTGGCATCTGCAAGATAGGCAGGGACCTAGACTCCTGATGTCATTGTGTATAGAGCAGCTTTTCATCTTCTGGTCTCCAGGTGTGTTCTTTTAATTTTGTGCCTTTTTAAAACTCGCAATTCCCCGCTATGTCTGTTAGCCTTTTAAGACTGAAGGGTAGCCCTGCTGTGGCCAAGCTCAACCAAGGGAGCCCTTTCTGAAGCTCCCGTGGTTCCCACCAGCTGGGCCAGTGAGCAAAGACTGAGCTTTGAGAAGTGTGTTGTGTGATTATTCGTTCTATCTCACTGAGCTTCTCAGCCAGCTAACCGTTCCTAACAGGGACCTCAGCACTTCGCTTTGCTCTAGTTCAGCTTCCTGAGAACCCCTTGGTCTTAAGAGAGTGGGTTTTGGCTGGAGCCTGGTAAGTCCTCTCATCTTCTGTGAATCTCAAGCTCTGTGTGTGTGTGTGTGTTCCTTTATGTCCCCCGGGCTTCTGACATATTACGAGTGTATCCATGTGGAATGAGCTAACTGCTGGGCTACACCATCTGACCTCCTGAGGCTTGGGCTCTAAACGGGAAGCCAAAGCACACACTGTGGCTGCATGGAGAGATGAGAAAGGTCAGGGCTGGATGATTACTTTAGTACCCTGACCTTTCTGTAACCAGTTCTAAGATTGAAAATAGTGCAGTTTCCAAAGACAAGGTTCAGCTCTGGTCTTTCTTCTTCCAAGAACCCTGTCCTGCTGTCACTCCCAAGGGGTTCTCTATGGAGCCACAGTGTGTGCCTCCTTGTAGAGCAAGAGCAAAGCACCTGAGAACTAAAAGTTTGCTTTTCTGGACAGCTATTAATGAGCATTGTTCTCGGTCTCTGCTGGCAGCCTATCGGGGTGTATTATGTGGCCACTTGAAACAAGGGTTTCTTCCACAAATTCGAAGGAAGGCTCTGGGTTCAGTATTATGGAGCTTATTTTGGTGAACAGTCCCCCAGACTGTAAGTCTCCCCAGAGCATTGCGTGCTGCCTTTGACTGGCCTGGCTGGCAGTAGGTCATAAGCAACTGATAGAGAAATGGAGTCAGCATCCAGGTGATACCAAAGGCAGAATCTGCAGACAGCTAAATAGGAGTGGCCGGAAGTACAATAGAATTGACACTACCTGGACTTTCTTCTTACTTCCTCTGCTGTTTCTATCGGCATCTCTAAACCACTCCTGGATAACATACTCTGGATGTGCTTTTGACAGACAAAGGAACAATTCTGTCAGTGTATTAATGTGGCCCTGAACCGGAGGAGAAGCTAAATGATCACACAGCTGGACAGCAACAGGTCTTCTTTCAGATTCAAAATACTGTGCCTTTGCACAACATTTATCATTACCGTGCTGAAGCAGTTGGGACGCCTTGTTGCTAGAAAGCGGTGTGTGTTCACAGGTACTCCTGTTTTGCTCTTGGGCAGAGCCCGCCGTGGCCTTGGGTGTGGGCACAGCTCATTTCTTGGGAAATTTTAAAACCAGGGTCTCAGACAACCCATGATTTTCTAGCAACAGGAATAGCTGGAGATACAAGATTCCAATGTGCCTCCGCCTTTTGTGCTAATTGGGAGTGCCTTCCCTTAGGGTGACTCACTCAGAGAAGTGCCCATTCTGTGTGCAGGAGTCCTTTTCCCCTTTTATGGTAGTTCACAGACAGAGGAGAGAAACCCCTTGCTGGGTACTCTGGGTATCTCTCTGGAGCCTGACCAGGCATGACAGCTGTAATTCATTCTTGTGTCCGTGGTGTTTCAGGGCCACTTCACTTATGCCTGTGGCTAAGGTGTTCTGTTGTGTCTTCCAACACCCTCAGATGAGTAATTCATGTTTTCCTCAATCCCCCTAGATTGGTTCACTGTACAGTGTAGAATTCCAGGATTATTCTTCAATAAGCCAGACAATTCTCATTCCTTCCTTCTCCCCACTTTTTCCCTACACCCCTTAGCATCAGATTTCATGTGGCAGGGAAGAGAGGTCCCTGGGGCTCCTTCAGCCCCATGTCAGTGATATTTGAGCCTGAGAAATGGTGATCTACCTTCTTCAAAGTGTCCTTGTGAGGTGACTTGCATGTAGCTGATTCCCTCACTGGAGGGTGGGCGGGAGAGGCTTCAGGCTTTTTCGTGGCAGTATAGCCAAGTAATTTATGCCCTTTAATCTCTGCTGGAGCATATGACTCAGTTTTAAGTGCAGACAGACGCTATTTATTTTCTGTACCTATTATTATTATTATTTTTGCTATCTCCTGCCCTTGTAGAAGCCTTTGATGTTGGCAGACGTAGGTTTACAGCCAGGTGGCCTTGGCAGAAAGTGTTTAGGGAGTCCTAGGGCAAGAATAAAGTTGGGGTCAGGGCAGGCAAACCCAGAGTTCTGGCAGGGACTGGTTTTGGCTGGGGTGGAAGAGAGGGCTTGGCTGGGGAGTGGGGGAGTTGGCTCTGCCTATTTTCAGAAGCACGTACAGCATATAAATGGAAAACAGTTGTGTGTAAGAATAATAAGGAGGATGACATCAAGGACAATCATTGACATTTATGGTGTACTTACAACATGCATAGTACTAAATAAGGTTCCTGTTAACATGCATTATTTCATTTAATTCATTATCTTATAACTTTTGAAAGTAGGCACTATTTATCTTCATTTCACAGGTGAATAAATGGACGTTTAAAGATATTAAGTTGTGAAATAAGAAGATGTGGAGAGGGTGGTGGCAACCTTTGATTTATAGTTGGTTATGTTATCAATTTCTACCCTGAGTCCTTTTTTCCTCTTGGAATTGTGGAACAAATAACAAGACTACACATTATTTAAACAGCAAAGAACACTTAGGTTCTTGGCCAAGAATAGAATAAGTAAAGAAATGAGAGATTGGAAACTTGAAAATCAACTTTCCAACTGGTTGGGGGTAAGGAAGTTATAGATATAGGCTAAAAGAAATAAGAGAGAAAAAGGCTAAAAAAGGGGAGGAACATTCATGTCTTTTGTGGAAATGGGCAGAGATTTTCTGAGAATTCAGGTGCCGCTTCTCTGCTGTTTTCATAGATTTTTTGGAGGGATCATTCTCATGGCACCCATCAAGTATCCTGGCACTGGGTTTATTCTTTGCATGTGTCATTTAGCCACATGCAAACTGGATTGTAATGAACTTAGAGGTTGTCTGGTAGTCACTCTGGCAGCCATCTTACATCTAAACAGTTTGGCTAACCCACCAAAAGAGGGACTTCTGTTCTTCAAGGATCTTATATACTCAAAGATAAACGAGATCAGAGTAAGGTAGAAATGTAATTAGGTCAAGCAGGCAGTACAAGATAACAGGTAACAGTTGGTAAGGGGCCCAAGTGATTACCTAGACTTGGAGTTGGCATCAGAATTGGTGAGGGTGGGTGCAGTCATGTGGGACTGCATCTTTAATCTAAGAATCTGACACTAACTCTTGGTAGATAATATCAGAACTGAGTTGAATTGTAGGATACCCAACTGGTGTCAGACAGCTTTTTGGTGTTGCGGAGAAAAAGCTCATATATTTTAGTCACAAATTGTTTTGTGTTGAGTATGAATAAGAAAAAATACCTGTGTTTTTTCTACATAATTTGTCTGAAATTTCAACTGCTAAGTAAAAATCTGGGCTCCCCACCTGATTGTTTGGCTCTGAGCCACACTCATTGTTAAGATATTCTGGGTCAGCAAGTGTAGGTTCAACTCCACTTGGTGAGCTGTCAACCAAGAAAAATGACTCAGTTTTTTTGATATGCAAAATAGAATCATTTTTGCCCTTATGTGGGTATAGTCCATATGAATGTTGAAAGCAGTAATCACTATATAGTTGCTCAGTACATTTTAGCTGATTCATGCTGAGGTCACTCCCTAGAAGGTGCTGGAACACATCCGAAACTTTGCACCTCTAGGGTGGCTTCTGAGGTCAGTATTACAGATCAAACTCTTCAGCGAAGAAGGACAGGGACCTCAAGGATGGAGCATGCCACTGCTCTTGGTACCTTCTCTGTGCACTGGGAAAACTCCAAATTCTTTTCCTTTTTGCTTCCTAGGCTGAACTTCAGTGCATACGATTGGACCTGGAGCAGAAACTCAGATTGAATGAAAATGCCATTGCAAGGCTCCAAACCAACCATAAATCTGTTTTGGTAAGACTGGTCTGGGTTACCTGTCAGACTGAAGCATAGCTGGCTACTGCTGCTGCTGGGTTTGCTACACCCCTTTGGGATTAGGGAATGTGGGTTACAGGTACAGTGGGGGTATCCAACAAGTGACAGTTGTGGTAGAGTTGGGTACATTATGAGGTAACTTCACCTTTCCAGATTTGTTACTAAATCAGTTTAAGTTTTAAAACTGGTAAGTGATTTACTCTTTAGTAATAGAGTAGAACCCAAATTAATCCAAGATTAACATCATTTTTACTTCCACATAAGAATGTATGTACTTTTTTCTTCTTTTTTTCTGAGACAGAGGCTCACTATGTAGCTCAAGACGGCCCTGAGCTACCTATGCAGCACAGGTCAGCCTCCCTGGCAACCCTTCTTCCTAAGCCTCCCAAGTGTGGGACTACAGGCATGCAGCATGATGCCCAGATTTTCATATGTTTTCTTAATGAGGAGAAAAAGTGTGTGTGTGTGTGTGTGTGTGTGTCTGTGGTACTGGGTCAAACAAATTACTGTATCATGGCTCCTTCTATAATGACTTGGTTCTGCACTGTGTCTCACTAGTTGTTTGACTCAACTGCCAGAATGAAAGAGTTTGGAACTCATGGATTAGTGGATAAGTACTTAATAAGCTAGGTTAGCTTTAGTCTCTCTGGTTTGTAATCACTTTCCAAATAGTCTTTAGATGGACCAAAGCAAAACTCTACAAATACCTCTCATTGGTAGCAACCCAAGAGAATGCCAAACACCTGCCCTATGGCAGTAAGTTAGCAGTAGGGAAATATTCACTGTCAGCACCTGAGAGGATGATCCCATATACCCACCCAGCCACCCATCCCTTTTATCCATACTTCATCCAGCTGTCCATCTACCCCCCCACATGCCCATCTACTTTTCCACTTGTCTACTCATTGGCCGTTTATCCATCTATCCATCTACCTATCCATCAACCCATATCTCCATCCATCCACCACTCACTATCTATCTATTTTTTCTTGTGTCCCCCAGTATGTCCACACAGACACACACGGACTTACACACGCACACACACACACACACACACACACACATCTATCCATTTATTCATCCATCCATCTAGTACATATATCCACTTCAATTTAATTTCCACTCCTATGCTTATAACTAACTAGGATGAAAACTATTTCTTACCTAAAATATCTTATTAAAAGAAGAAAAATAATTGTATCTTTAAAGCTTTATAAACCTGCAGATTTTTGATTTCTAGGTTTTGAATGACCTAGAGAATCACACTGAGCATCTTATCTTTTTTTGGCTGTTTAATTTAGGCACTTTGATTCCAACTCACAATGACAGGGTGACCAGAGGAGGTAGCTGTCACAATGGCATCATGACAAAGGATAGGAAGACACAGAGATGATAAAACTTGTCTTGGTCTCCCTAAATTGATGGAACAAAAAACTTTGGAATATTGCTCCCTTGACCTCAGAGTGACTCAGTATATTGATAGGAATATGTACTATCCTCAAATATTTAAACAATTAACTATCGACTGCTTTGATATCTTTGTGGCCCCCCTTCCTCTCGTACTACCTGTAATCATTGAGCAGTGAATAATATCCTTCACACATTCCATGTTGTGTGTAGGAAAGAAGTGTTTCTCAATGGGAAAGTTTAGGAAGGAGTGGCCATAGCAGGAGTCAATGCACCAACATCATTTGAGGCCATTTCCCGTGGGATGGCCTCAGTGAGGATGGGGAGAGATTTGGGACCTGAATTTTATCTTCCAACTCATGCCTCTTATCTCATAGTGTCATGCTTCTCTGATGAACCTATGTGTGGAAATTATAGAGTGTAAATGGTTTCTGCTCCTTTCCCAAGACTCCCTCATGTTGGTTTCCATCTTGTTCTGCTTCTGCTATATGGTGGTGATCAGGAGTGGTTAGGGCATGGAGCCCCACTGGCCCCTGTGACTCACGGAGCCTGGATACCTGGAGTCTGATGTGGGGCAGGAAGGGTGAAGGAGCATGAGAGCTAGAACGTGTTATGTAATACGGAGCTTAGATAGGACACCAATAACTATTCCCACCAAAGGTAATAAGCAAAACTGACATCTCTTTTGTGGTATCCATCTGCATCTTTTCTCTCATAATTCCAATATGAAAATATAATTTGACATTCAGATTTCAGTGCAGTTAGGTTAATTATCTCAGAATTCAGTGTTTGCAAAGAGAAGAAGACAACATCTGTAAACAACTGGTTCTGTAATTGCTAGGGAGGACTGGCATCTTTTTTTCCCATCACCTGCTCAGTAGCAGCCTGAACAGTAAATTTAGTCCATTAGAGATGTCAAGTGTACCATTCATTTGGTGTCCACAGTGATCAAGGAGCCAAGCTCTGGCCCTTCTCTGATCCCAGCAAGGAATTAGTGTAATGGGATGAGTGCCAAGGTTCTTCCTGCAGTCCTCTACAGGATGAGAACCCAAGGGCTGAAAGTCCAGCTTCACCTTCCTTCCTGAGTCCTTTCCTTATGAGACTCTTTTTTGGATCTGGTCTTACTGTCCCTGGATCCCTGAGAAGAGATACGTATCTGTAGTCTCTGCCGCAAGGATATCTGTTGTCTTGGCTCCATTTGGAGCCCTGATGTCTAGACCTGATCTTACCTTTGTGGTAAGGAACAGAAAACAGCAAAGAAAAAGACGGCAGAAGGGATTAGAAAGAAGTAGGTGGGCACGATGGGGGAGAACAGAGCAGGCAGAGACTGGGCTTTGGGATTTGCGGTGGAGCAAAGGAAGTAAGAGGAAAGAAAACTGTACCCAAGACCTTTATGTTCAACTGAACAAGATAATTCATGTTTGTAGAGTAAACTACGACTAGACGCTATCACTGAGAACTGTCTGCATGCTTAGAAACCACCAAAGAAGGCATGGGGGTGCACGCCTATAATCCCCTCACTTGAGAGGCTGAGGCAGGAAGATTGCCATGAGTTTGAGGCCAGCCTGGGGTACATAGTGAGTTCAAGGCCAGCCTGAACTACATAATGAGACCCTGTTTTAAACCACCCCCAAACCCACAACAAAACAAAACGCAAAACATCAAAGAGAAGAAAAAATCATGTAGACCTTGGATTGACGTTGTAGATGTCATGTTGCTTGAAGGCATTCATAAAGGATATTTGGCATCTGAAAAAGCTCCACATGCACAAGGGTCATCATGCAAATCCTTCTTACTGGGTTTTTTTTTTTTTTGATATTTTATTACATTCTCTTCCGCACCAAATGCTCATACTGCAATTGCTTGGGTGCCATGTTTGTCTACACACACCCTGAACATTTTATGGGAGCTTTGTGCCTTGTGGAGACACTAGAATCTTAGATGTACTTTTTTTTTTTTTAGAATCTTCGATGTACTTTTTGCTCAAGCTGATTCAGTAATCTTTTTTTTTTTTTTAATATTGGTACTGGTAATCAAACTCATGACCTCGCGCTTGCAAGGCAGGCGCTTATGCTGGTGAGCTAAATCTCCAGCTCTGATTCAGTAATCCTAAATGAATGTAACAAAAATGCTATGAGCGCTGATTTATACTATCATGTGCACAAAAATTTATTTATTGCAATGTAACTCCACGTGCACTAAATACAGGCATGGTCCTGGGGGGAAAACTGATTTCAGGAACTTGATTAATAGCCTCAGACTGTCAAAACTGGAACGAATCTTAGAAGTTGCATAATAATTCTCTCAAATGGGTGAAAGGACTAGCAGACCAAGGTCACAGTTAGTAAAGGACTTATACCTGAGACAGGAAGGCCTTTTGCCAGGAGCCCATGATTTACGTGAGAATGGGTTTCCCTTTACAGTCCATCTTTGATTCCTTTATAGGTGTTTTAAGTTCATGTCTCTGTATATTGGGCTCAGATAAAATCAGAGCCCTCACTAACAGATTCTTGTCTGCGTCCCATTCCACCCCTCCCTTCAACCCTCAGGTGTCAGTGTCAGAGGTAAAGGTGGCAGCCGAGGAGCAGTTCGGGGAACTCCTTGCTGCTGTGAGGAAGGCCCAGGTCGATGTGATGCTCTTCTTGGAGGAAAAGGAACAAGCTGCTCTGAACCAGGCCAATGGCATCAAGACCCACCTGGAGTACAGGAGTGCGGAGATGGAGAAAAGCAGGCAGGAGCTGGAGAGGCTGGCAGCCGTCAGCAACACTGTTCTCTTCCTGGAGGTACAGAGGTGGGAGCGTGGTGGCAGGAGGAATCCATGCACTGCACCGTGGAACATTTTGTTCCATCAGGCCTGAGATAAATGTACGAATGGGGCTACCCTTCTGACAGGGTGCACAGGAGCCGCGCGAACAGACAGAAGCAGGTCTTGATTCTGCAGAGTGCAGGAGAACAGGACAGGGAGACAGCACTGCTCCAAAGCCAGGGAAGTCCTGGAAGGTGTGTTAGGCTTAAGACTGTGTTTTAGGCACATGCAATACCACATGCAAAGGCACGGAGGCAGCAGCTGGCTTGGGGACCCAAGGCATTTTCCCAAGGATAGACCGTGGGATGCTGGGCTCATAAGGATGGAAAACAAGGTTAGCAGGGCCAGGCAGGCATTTGGCTGTGCAAGATTTTACATGGGGGAGTAATGAGTGCAGAAGAGCACTCCAGTAGTCTGTAGCCATGTGAGGGTGGCCTGGCTGGGGTGAGAGTGGGCATCTGCCGCTTTTCAGGCAGGCTGAATCTATTGAGGCAGGCTCTGCAGAGGGAACCCAATTTCCCATTATAGGAAGACCTTACACATTAGGAAACAGGCCCGGGCCGGATCTGAAGAACGTGATCTCGCCGGGAAGGACACTAGGTTGAGGGTTGAGGTGAATTACATCATCCTGAATCTGTCACTGAATAGCTGTTTTGTTTGTTGTTTACTCACGTAACCTCTCCAGGTCTCAAACTCCTCACTTATCAAAGCTGCAGGTAGGAGGAATTGGCCAGGCTTCCTCCAGTTCTAATATTCTGAAACACAAATAACTTTTCTTGCTTGCAATTTTTTTCTTGCTTGTAATTTTGAAAAAAAAATTCCTTTCCAGTTGGAACAAACTTTTTATTTTGAGGAAAAAAAAGGAAAAATTCATTTTAGCCAATAAAAGAAATGTACAGACAGACAAAATTATGGACACTTTCTATTCCTTTGCTTTTAAATATCAAGACACAAAAGATACAGATAAAAATTTGGCTTCTGTGCCATGAGTTTCTCCCAAGATCTCTAACCTAAAGAGTAAAAAAGCCATCTGGCTGACGTGGGGGATTATTTCTCCAGATTATAAACCAATTGAAATAGAAGCATTTATCTTTTCCTCTATCTATTTAAAATACTGCTTTATAATGTATGGTACCAAATGTATTTACAATATTAATGTTTATCTTTCTAGCAATTCTCTAGTTTGGAATTTTTCTCTGTTTTAATGGATATAAGCATTTTGTCTGAGCATTTTCATCACTTAAATTTTCTGCTGTATCTAGTTTACTCTTTGATGCTTCATTTACATCTGAGTCTTGATAATGTGTTATTTCTGAAAACAGTCTTTCCTGATCCCCACATTGTTTTGGATGTTAAGTGACTTCATGTGATTATCTATGGAAAATACTTTCCAAACTAAGAGGTGCGATATAGGAATTGCAGAAAAACATGTGTTTGATGGAGTCAACAAGGAAAAGGCAGCATTCTTGCCTGAGAGTTATTTGGGAATCTTCAAAATATTGCCACCAGCTCTTGCATTGCCTGCCATGGCTAGAATGACTTTATTCTTTGGTCACCAAACCTGGGATGTGTATTTGAACTGTTCATGGGCATCTTGTACCTCATGATTTTTAAAAAATCCATCCTGAATGGAGTGCATCCATGTTTTTACTTTTTTTTTTTTTAAGATTCATTTCTTTTAAGAGGTCTAATAGCACAAAAAGTGCTTTTTGTTTGGTGGACTCTGAGCAAACACCTGCCATATACATTTTTCTGTGACGTGTACATTACCATCATCCTGCTTTTCAGATGCAAAAAGTGACATAATGAGAAAAGGAGCCCAGTTTAAGAAATACTGAGCCCAGGGTGAGTTCTGCCATTTGTTTTCTGCAGGAGTACTGCAAGTTTAAGAGCAGCGAAGATGCTGCCTTCCCTAGCATTTACATAGGGCTGAAGGATAAACTCTCCGGCATCCGCAAGGTCATCACAGACTCTACTGGACACTTAATCCAGTTGTTGGAGAACTATAAGAAAAACCTGCAGGATTTTTCTAATGAAGGTGAGAGGCTTTCTGGGTCAGGAGCTGTGGTGGGTGTGTCTCCAGGAGTGCTTGCTGGGAAAGCAGGAAAAAGTCAGGGAGGGGAGTGCAGATCAGGACACTGTCTCATTTTCAAAGCCATTCTTTGGTTAGATTATGTGACCAAGAGACTCTTGATTTTATTTTATAACTGAGATCTGGCGAAGGTAAGTTAATCACACGGTGCAGTTGATTGGCATCTCTATGACTAGCTCGTCAGGTTCCCGATGCCTGTATTTTAAGTAGAATCCAAGTCACTTTAGCAGATTTCATCCACTGAGTGTGTTCCATAGTCTGGTATCTAGTCTCTTCGTACTCGAGGAGGCCCAGGGGAGGGTAGCCGAGATGTCCTGCTTCTCAGATTCCCCTGACCACTTGGACAGGTGTGCATTCACAACTCTGATTTTCTAGAGTATGACATCAGAACGCAAGTGTCTGCCATCGTTCAGCCCAAGTATCGAGCCTCAAAGCCTGAGCCCAGAACCAGGAAAGAGTTTCTCCAATGTAAGTTGTGTACAGTTTTGCCTTCCTCACTTGCTGGCGTCAGTTTGTAAAGCTTTGCTAAA
>PVJX010024928.1:0-27582 GCA_004027295.1 Dolichotis patagonum | reverse complement strand
CATAATTCTCTTCCAGAGCGTGCTCCCAATGACCTGAGCACCTTCTACAAGGTCTGACTCATTTTTCCTTTTTAAATTATTAGTCTTTATTAGTACATGTTTGCAGTACATAATGGTGACATTCATTGTTAGCAGTCTATACATGTGCATAACACATCTCAATTCTTTTTTTTTCCCTTTTCCCTTCTACCCTTTCCTGTTTTTTTTTTGCTAGTATCAGATTCATTTTTTTATAAGTCCTTATAAAGTTAATTGTCATACATACAGATTAACAACCAGACTAACAGATCAAAAATATGTAAAACACATAAGACAGTTATATAAAATCAATAAACACTTTTAGACACATTGTACATATTATATTACAATAACTATTTTTCCTTCTTTTTTCCTATCATCTGTCTTTTATTTTGTACTATATATGTTATATATATATATATTTTCATATAAGACAAACCATATGATATTTAATCTTGTGCATGTCTGATTTATTTCACTGAACATTATGGTCTCAAGTTGCTTCTATTTTCCTATAAAAGATCCAAGTTTATCCTTCTTCATTGCAGAGTAGTACTTCATTGTATATACATACATTTTCTTTTCTTTTTTTATGCATTTTTCTTTTTAAAAAATTTTATTTAAATAGAAAAGAAAAGCAAAATAGAAAAAGGGTAGAAATAATACAGAATTTTAAAAAAAGTAAACACTAAGAAATCACTAGTTGATAAATTACATACTATCATCTTACAAATAGTTGTTCAAGTTACAAAATTAAGGCATACAAAGTGGGCATTCAAACAGTGAGACTGCAAACAGTTCTACTCAATGATCCAGCAAAACTTTGAAATATGGTCATTCATCTTACACACTTAACATACATGCAGTTATATCCTTTAGAGCACTTTCTTTTCCTCCCTTTTTTACAATAGCAATTACACATTTTGGGTTTTTTACTCCTACTGTTCTTAATATTTTTTATACTAGAGACACAATGTGATATTTATAAATATGATTCTTATTTATTTCACTTATGAGGATAGTCTCAAGTTGCCTCCATTTACCTATGAAGGCCTCAAGATCATCCTTTTTATAGTTGAGTAATATTCCATTGTATAAAAATACCACATCTTTTTCATCCACTCCACAGTTGATAGGCATTTTGATTGTTTCCAAGATTTAGCTATTACAAATTGTGCTGCTATGAACATAGGTGCACATGTATCACTGTGATATGACCTTTTCAGTTTTTCTGGGAAAATATCCAGGAGGGGAATAGCTGGGTTGAATGGAACTTCCAATTCTAGTCTTCTGACAATTCTCCATACTGACTTCCATAGTGGTTGTACCAGTCTACACTCCCACCAACGATGGAGCAGTGTTCCTTTTTCCCTGCAGCCTCGCCAACATTTGTTATCAGTTGATTTCTTGACGTCAGCTATTCTTTCCAGGGTGAGATGAAATCTCAGTGCTGTTTTAATTTCATTTCTTGAATGACCAGTAATGGTGAACATTTCTTCATGTATTTATTTTCCATTTGTATATCTTCATCTGAGAAATATGTGTTCCTCTCAGATGCCCATTTTTGGATCGGGTCTTTGAATTTGGGGAGCTTGATGTTTTTCAGTTCTTTATGTGTTTTTGATATAAGTCCTTTGTCTGTGGGGTTGCTGGCTATAATTCTTTCCCATTCTGTGGGTTTTCTTTTCACTCTGCTGGTGATTTCTCTTGAAGTGCAGAAACTTTTCAATAATATGAGAACCCAGTTGTTGATTCTTTGAAATGTTTCCCATGCAGTTTGTGTTTTGTTCATGAATTCTCTGCATGCTCTTATGTCTCCAAGACTTCTACCTAACTTGTCCCCCAGTAGATTTAGTGTTTCTGTTTTAATGTTTAGGTCTTTGATCCATTTAGACTTTAGTTTTGTGCATGGTGATAGGCATGGATCTAGTTTCAGTCTTCTGCATGTGGAGAGCCAATTTTTCCAACACCATTTATTAATGAGGCTATCATTCTTCTGGTGAACATGTTTAGCCCCTTTGTCAAATATCAGGTGACTGAGTGTCTTTGTACTTATACTTGCATCTTGTAGTCTGTTCCATTGATCCTCAGGTTTAATTCTTTGCCAGTACCATGCTGATTTTATCACTGTGGCTTTGTAGTACAGTTTCAAGTCAGGAATTGAGATGCCTCCTGCCTTGCCTTTATTGCCCATAATAGCCTTTGCTATTCTAGGTTTCTTCTGTTTCTGAATGAATTTTAGGAGTGTTTTCTCTAGATCTGTGAGGTATGTCAATGGTATTTTGATTGGGATTGCATTAAATCTGTATAACAGTTTTGGGAGGATGGCCATTTTCACAATGTTGATTCTTCCTAGCCAAGAGCAAGGAATATCTTTCCATTTTCTAATATCCTCTTCAATCTCTTTTTTAGCTTAGCATAATTTTCAGCATATAGGTCTTTTTTCTCACTTAGGTTGATTCCTAAGTATTTCATTTTTTTAGATGCTATTGTGAAAGACGATATTTCCATAATTTCTCTCAGTGAGTTTCTTGCTTACAGGAATGCTGTTGATTTTTGAGCATTGACTTTGTATCCAGCTACATTGCTGAATTTATTTATTACCACTTGTAGTCTTTTAATGGAATTTTTTGGGTCTTCTATGTAGAGTATCGTGTCATCTGCAAATAGTGATAGTTTAGCTTCTTCCTTTCCTATCTTTATTCTTTTTATTTCTCTCTCTTGTCTGATTGCTCTTTCTAATATTTCCAGAACTATATTGAACAGGAGTGATGATAGTGGACATCTTGTCTTGTTCCTGATTTTAGAGTTGAAAGCTTTCAGTTTTTGTTCATTTAGTATAATATTGGCTGTTGATTTGTCATCGATGGTCTTTATAAGGTTGAGGTAGACACTGTGTATTCCAAGTTATCATGAACATGTGTTGGACTTTATTGAAAGCTTTTTCTGCATCTATTGAGATGACCACATAGTTTTTGTTTTTCTCTCTGTTGATGTGGTGTATTACATTTATTGATTTGTGTATGTTAAACTATCCCTGCATTCCTGGAATGAATCCCACTTGGTCATGATGTATAATCTTCTTGATGATTTGCTGCATTCTATTTGCCAGTATTTTATTGAGAATCTTTGCATCTATGTTCATTAGTGAGACTGGCCTATAGTTCTTCTTTTTGGTTGGATCTTTATCTGGTTTGGTATCAGACTAATAGTTGCCTCGAGGATTGATTTAGGGAGGATTGCTTCCTTTTCAATTTCATTGAAGAGTTTAAGCAGTATTGGCATCAAATCTCTAAATTTCTTGTAGAATTCAGCTGTGAATCCATCAGGACCTGGACTTTTCTTTGTTGGTAAGTTTTTTTATTACACTTTCAATTTCAATAGTTGATATTGGGTTATTCAAAATTGCTATATCTTCTTGGTTGATCTTTGGTAGTTCATATGTTTCTAGAAATCTGTCCATTTCCTGTGTTTTCCACCTTATGTGAGTAGAGATTTTCAGAGTAGGTATTCATGATCTTTTGAATTTCCATGAAATCTGTAATTTCCCCCTTTTCAGTCCTTATTACATGAACTTAGGTTTTTTCTTTTTTTCTTTATAAGGTTAGCTAAAGGTTTGTCAGTTTTGTTTACTCTCTCAAAAACCCAGCTTTTTGATTCATTAGTTCTTTGTATTTTTTTTTTTTAGTTTCAATTGCATTGATTCCTGCTCTGATCTTTACAATTTCCTCTCTTCTATGAGCTTTGGATTTAACTTGTTCAGAAGGTTATTATTTAAGTTCCATGTATTTATGCCAGTTTTGCAATTTCTTTTGCCATTAATTTCTAATTTCAGTGCGCTATGGTCAGATATCATGAATGGGATAATTTCAATACCTTTGCAGTTACTTAAGAATGTTTTATGGGATCATATATGGTCTATTTTGGAGAATGTCTCATGGGAAGCTGAGAAGAACGTGTATTCTGATGTGGTTGGGTGGAACACTCTGTAAACATCTACTAAGTCCAATTGTTCACAGGTATGATTCAGTTCTATTATTTCTTTGCTGACTTTTTGTCTAGTTGATCTATCTCTTTGTGATAGTGGGCTGTTAAGGTCTCCTGTTGTAATTGTGTTCTTGTGTATTTGGTTTTTCATGTCCATTAGTATCTGCCTTATATAGTTGAGTGCTCCTGTGTTTGGTGCATATATATTTACAATTGTCAGTTCTTCCTCCTGAATTTTTCCACTCACGAGTATGTAGTGTCCTTCTTTATCTCTTTTAATCATTTTAGATTTGAAGTTCATGTTGTCTGCAAACAGAACAGTTACCCCTGCTTTTTTTCTGGGTTCCTGTTGCATGGAATACTGTTTTCCATCCTTTGACTTTTAATTTGTGAGTTTCCTTTTGGGTCAGATGTGTTTCTTGTATACAGCATATTGTGGGATCCTGTTTTTTGATCCATTCTGTCAACCTATTTCTTTTGATAGGTGAATTGAGCCCATTTACATTTATGAATATCATTTATGGATATGTACTGACTTGACTTTACATGTTATGTTCCAGTTATTTGCTTTCTGCTTTTCCCCTTGTTTAATTGCTTGTCCTACCTGGTGGTTTCTTTCTGCTGTTGTTCTGGGGATTGTGGTCATTTTTATCTCTATCTAGTATGTCTTTCAATACTCTTTCTAGGGTTGGTTTGGTGGACATGAATTTCTTCAGTTGGTTTTTGTCATAGAAGTATCCTGTTTCTCCATTAAGTATGAATAAAAGTTTTCCTGGGTATATCAGTCTGGGTTGAAAGTTATTTTCTTTCAAGGCTTGAACTACCTCACTCCAAGCTCATCTTGACCTGAGGCTTTGTGTTGAAAAGTCTGCTGTGATTCTAGTGGGCTTTCCTTGATAGGTGAGTTGTGCTTTTTCTCTAACAGCTTTTAGTATTCTGTTTTTATGCTGTATGTCTGGGATCTTAATTATTATATGTCTGGGTGTAGATTTATGGTGGTTATGACCATTTGGTGTTCTGTTTATCCTTCCTTCTTTGTTGCAGAGTAGTACTTCATTTTACAAACATAAATTTTCTTTTTTCATTCATTTGGTGATTGACATATATCCTGCTTGCAAGATTTAGCTACAATCAATTGTAGCTAAACATGGGTATGATTATTTTAATTCTTTTGGGAAGACACTTTCAAGGGAAATTGATAAGTCAAATGGAATTTCTATAATTTAGTATTTGAGGAAGCTCTATAATGATTTACACACTGGTTTTACCAATGTACATGCCCATGAACAATAAAGAAGTATCCTTTTTTTCCTATGGCCTTGACAGAAATTGTTATTTTTTAATCTCTTGGTGATAGGCATTCTTTCTGGAATGAGATGCAATCTCAGAATTAAGTGGTATTTCTCAAATGGCCAGTGAGTTTGAACATGTTTCATGTGTTTATTAGCCATTTGTATTTTTTCACTTGAGGGACTGTCTATTCATTTCAAATGCTCATTTTTCATTGGGCTTTTAGATTTGGAGAAGCATAATTTTTTTGAGTTTCTTTTTATGTTTTGGTCATTAGTCCTTTGAAGAGTACCTAGCAATTTTTTTCCCATTCTGTAAATTGTCTCTTCACTCTGTTAGTGTTTTTATTTGCTGTGCTGTGCTTTTCAATTTGACATGATCTCTTGTATTGCTTCTTGATAGTATTTTTTTCTGCAACAGGATTTCATTCAGAAAGACTTTGCCTTCACTCATGTCTTCATGTATTTTACCTATTTTATTTTCCAACAGATGAAGTATTTTTCTTGTAGTTTCTGATCTTTGATCCATTTTAATTTTAGTTTAGTGCTTAGTGAGACATAGGTCTAGGTTTTGCCACATGGAAAGCCAGTGTTCTCAGTATCATTTGTTAAGGAGGCTATTTTTCCTTCAGCAAAAGGATTTGGCTCCTCTGCCAAATATAACATAAAGATAACTGATAACTGAGTGTGCCTGAAGTTGTTTCTGCATCCTCTACTCTGTTCCCTCATCCTTCCTTGCCAATGCTTCCTTGCCAATACCATGCTGTTTTTTAAAAATCATTGTAGTTTTATGATATAACTTGAAATCCAAGATCATAATATCTCCGCCTTTGCCCTTACATTGCTTTTGTTATGCTAATTCTTTTTGATTTCATATGAATTATAGGATTGCTTTATCTAGTTTTATAAGGAATGCTATTGTTATTTTGATTGGAATTGCATTAAATCTGTATAAGGGTTTGAAAGGATGATTATTTTGGCTATGTTGTTGTGCTTATCTGAGAATGGCTACCTTTCCATTTTTTGATGTTGTCTTTAATCTCTTTTTTCTGAGTACTATAGCTTTCATTGTAGAGTTTTTCATTTCCTTGGTTAGGTTAAGTCTAGAGCATTTAATTTTTCTTGATGCTCTTGTAGAAGGTATTGTTTTCCTAATTTCTCTCTCAGTGAGAAAGAAATTGGTGTACAGGAATGCTATTGATTTCTCAGTTTTCACTTTGTCTCCTACTGAATTTGGTATTAACTCTAGGAGTCTTTTGGTGGAGTTTTTGGGGTCTTCTATGTATAGTATTGTGTTATCTGCAAATAATGATAATTTAAATTCTTCCCTTCCTGTCCATATCCCTTTTATTTTTTTTCTCTTATCTAATTGCTCTAGCAAACATTTCTAGAACTATGTTAAACAGGAGGGGTACTAGCAGACATCCTTATCTTGTTCTTGGTTTTAGAGTGAAAGCTTTCAGATTTTCTTCATTTAGTATAATGTTGGCCTTTCATTTATCATAGAGTGCGTTTATCAGGTTTTCATAAAGATGTTCTATTTCTATTTCTGCACAGTTTTTTTTTATCATGAATGGATGTAGGGTTTTGTTAAAACCCTACTTTTCTGCATCTATTTTGATGATTGTATGATTTTTGTTCTTGCTTCAGTTAATGTGTTGTATTACATTTATTATTTTGTATATGTTATTATTTATTATTGTATTATTTATTATTTTGTATATGTTAAAACCATTCTTGAGTTCCTAGGATGAATCCTGCTTCATCATGATATATGTTCCTTTTGATGATTTGCTGCATTCTGTTTCCCAGTGTGTTATTGAAGATTTTTGCATCTATATTGATTAAAGAGATGGGTCTGTAGTTCTCTTTTTTTGGGTTGGGTTCTGTTCTAGTTTTGGAATCATGGTAATGATTACTTCCAGGAAGAACTTTGAGAATACTGCTTCACTTTAGAGTTCACTAAAAAGCTTAAGGAATACTGGCATTAGGTCTTCTCTAAAGTAGAATTCAGCAGTGAATCCATCAGGTCCTGGGGTTTTCTTCGTTGGCAGTGTTTTTATTATTTTTTCACTTTCACTAATTGATATTGGGATATTTAGGATTTTTATATCTTTTTGGCTCAGCTTTTGTAGTTTATATGTATCTAAGAATCTATTCATTTCTTCTGAATTTTCCATTCTATTAGAGTATAGCTTCTCAAAGAAACTACCAATAATTTTCTAGGTTTTGGAAGACTCTGTTGTGACTTTGCCTTTTTATTTCTAATTGTGTTTCTCTCTGAAACCCTTTAGAGTCCTCACTTGGACCTTGCAGATTTAGTTTTCATTTCACATGAGCCATGAGTCAAGATCTGGGGAGAAAGTGCAGGTTTTAGCTTCCTTTTCCTTTTGTATTCTGCCTGTTTACTTTCTCTGGAGATTCTAGCTTTCCCATAAGATTCTTCTTGGGTTCTGGGGATCCACTTCCCTCCTTCTTTTCTTCCCCAAGTTGTTATTTTCCAGCATCTGGATTCTGGTCTTGAAGAGGATGAGTTGTTGCTTACCACTCTGCCATTTTCCCAAGGTTGGCGTCTCAATAGTATCCCAAGCCTTTAACACCATTGTTTCTAACCTGTGGTCTAGGGGCTTCATGTGACCCTGAACAGATAGTAATGCAACTTAAAGACTGTCAACTTTCAACATTAAGATGCAATTTTTAGTGATTATTGCTGTGACTGGATTGCATCGTGTTCCAGTGCATACTGTGTAGGTGACAACAGAAAGCTATGTAGGGGAGGGCACAGTGCAGGCCTAATTCCACCTTCTAAAGCTGCCCTAAATGTTGGCCTAATTGAATCCTGAGTGTATCAGATGTTACATGCATTTAAGTGACTCGGCAAGTAAAACACAGTGATTATCAATAGTAGTATTTCATCTTCCTTACGGGCATTCTCTTGTTATTAAGCAGACATGTAAGCTTTATTAGTTATTAAGTTTAATCCTGTATTATTTGTTGAAATAGTTTAATGTTAAAATATTAAACATTTAGCCTTATTATTCATATATAGTAACTGTGTTTTACGTGCAGCCCAAGACAATTTTTTTTCTTTCTCTGGCTTGGGCAAGCCAAGGCCGAAGGCTGGAACCCATGCTTCAACACATGCATGAGGACACTAAATATCCGCTTTATGGTAATGAGACTAAGAAAACTAATTCAGACCTGTATGCTCTTCTTTTTGTGAGAGTGAAATCTACTAATCTGGATGTCTTAAAACTGATGAATAATAACTGCTCTTGAGATGGAGGAGCATGGGGAGGGTAAGCAGATTAAGCCTGGAGTGAAAGCGGCACGGGAGCTGGCTGCCTCTATGTGCTATCTCACTCGCACAGCCAGTGGAGACTCCATAAATATCATCTCGAAAGTGGAAGCAGCCTTGGCTCCAGGGTTCTTCATCAAACAAGAAAGTTCTAGACACAGAGGATCAAATTGCTGTTTAATTGTTGGGGACACATCCACAATGTAACAAATGCCCTGAGAGAAGCAGTTTTGAAAAGAGTGAGTTGGAAACCTTGAGGGAAAGTCAGAATATTTAGTCATAAAACACCTGAACAAGACATAATTATTAGCCCTAAGCTTTATTTTAATGATATACTATGTCTTAACTATAATACCAGTACTTCGCTGAAATAGGCCAGCTGCTCAGAATGAATGAAACAAAAAGATGAGAAGGATGCTTTGTAATGAATGTGTATCTTTGCAGTACCTGTCATTTTGGTCACCTGGTGCTCTGGCGCTCCAAGGGACTTAGAGGATGATCTGGCATCTGCTGTGGGATGTCTGCCAATAGCCCCTAAGGCTGGGAATGTTCCGTACGTTCCTGTTGCATTCAGGAGTCTATCTTGGTACATTTTCACTCTCAGATGTGGTTGGGAGAGGTAGGCAGTGATGGGTCCCTGGAGTGCGGCAGTCAGTCATATATTTTCCTGGGCCTTTGCAGAACTGGGTTCAAATTCTGACTCTGTTTGATAAATAACTTTCCATTCCTCAGTTCCTTATCTGCAAAACTGGATTAAATTCAAATACTTGAAAAGAATAGATAGGAGTCTCTTTGTGAGAATGCCTAGACTCAGCTGTCTCTCCAGGCCTTTTATTTTTTATTTTTTTCATTTTGGGGACAGAATCTTGCTAAGTTGCTATACTCCCTGGACTGATCTTGAATTTATGATCCTCCTGCCTCAGCCTCCCAGAGTGCTGGGATTGTAGGTATGCATCGTCATGCCTAGATAAACCTAAATCTTTTTAGGATACTTAAGTGATCATGATCTGAATGTTGGTAGAAATATGGATGGTAATTACAATTCTTTTGAAGTCTTAAAATGAGAAAGAGAGGAAAGGCCATTCTTGTTATGAAGTAGCAAAGAACATGGTGGGATTAAGTTCTTGTCCCAATGTTTATGGAACACAGAACTTTACAAGTGATGGACTAAGATACTGGGTGGAAGAAATATCTAAGTGAAGTGTTTAGAGTACTGCTCTTCACTGCATATAGTAAACTATAAGGAGAGAGAAACAAATTACAGGCAACACTGATAATCAGAAGGGAAGCAGATCTTAAAGATTTGGAAAATTTGCAGCTTGTGTAGATTGTAAAAGCTTATTGGGACAGAACACCAAGAAGCCCTTGATAAAGAGATTGGTATGGATAGAAGGCAGCCCTGTTTCACTCATCAAGACAATGGAAGAAGCTTCCCCAAAGCGTTTTGGAGATTACTGTTGCATATCTGTCATCACAGGCCTGGAGTGCCAATGACTGGGAACAGAACTATGTTTAATTGAAGAGTCCTCGAGGCTCTCACAGGACCTCAGCCTTTGCTGCCCTGTGCAGACTTGCGGCTCTGTTCCTGTATTCTGGGGCAGCACTCCTGGGCCACTCTGGCTGTGATTTAAGTGGGGCTAGCTGTAGCTCAGGCCACTGCTCCAAGGGGCACAAACAGTAACCCTTAGTGGTACATGTGTGCTGCCACCTGTGAAGCTGTGCAGAGTGCAAGAGCTGTGGAGGCATTGCTACCTCCACTTAGATTTCACAGGATAACTCTGAAAGCCTGGAGACCCAAGCAGAGCACCGCTGCAGGGTTGGGTCAGCACAGAAAGTCTCTGCTGAGGAAATGTCCTGCAGAGCTATGGAGTCAGAGCTGCTGCAGAGATTCCTGCTAGGGCAATGCTAAGTGGAACCATGGGGACAAAGCTTCTGTACAGGTTTCAGACTTTGGAGGCCACCAGACTATAATGTCATGAGACTCACATTGAAACTCTGCAGAACACTGGAATACAGGAAAATAGAAGCAAAACTATCAATATATGAGAAAAGATAATTTTCACTTTGCAATTGTGTACCAAGTTACAGGTTGGTGTAACATATATTAATTTGACAAATAGAATAAAGATATTTTCAGACTTTCAAGGTGTCAAAAACACCTCCTAAAGGTACTGGAGTGTGTGCTTCTGTACCTCTAATAGAATAGAGCAAAAAACGTGATGATACCCAGGAAGCAGAGGATCTCACATGTAGAGAAGTGAATGGAATTCCCAGGGTGAAAGTGAGAAGCACCAAGATCTCAGTCAGAAAATCACATACTCAATTCAGAGAATAGATTGTTCAGGTTGGGGCAGGAGGTCAAAGTGATCCAGGAAGAAAAGGAGGATAATTTTGACACTTTAAGTGCAAAAAAGCACTGAGAGAGATCAGAAAGGGAGAATTAGTGACAAAGATGAGGCATTTATTAATTCCAGGAAAATAAAATTTAATCTAAAGAAGAAAAAATACAATCACAGTAGTAATCTAAGCAGTGGTCAATAGTTATATAATTATAACATAATAAATTATAATATTTTAAAGATAAAACAGTTATAATATTTTGGGAACATGGGATAATGGTGTAAGAATGCTAAACCCTTTCCTTCCATATAGGAAATCAATAATAATAATGATAAAATATAACTATATTATTTAGAAATATGGGAAAAATGTTATGAAAACAGCTAAAAGCATATGAAGCGATTGATTCTCAGGAGAAAAATTCAGAAGTGCAATGACAGACAAAGAATTTCTGATTTTCATCTCAATAAGCTTGATAATATTCAACTTCTTAATGTCTTCAATATATAGGTATAGATATAAACAACTCACTAGAAAAGAACCAAATATTTACATAGGCAGAAATTCAAATGATTAGTTATTTATGGGTTTAATTTTACAGGTAATCAGAAAATAAAATGAAACATTATTTCATAATTACTAGAGTGGCAAAGAAGTAACTCTGACAGTGACAAATGTCTACAGGCATGTGGAAGAAGTAGAGTTGTACCCTACTTGCGAGCATGTCAATTATAGCATCTAGTTTGGAGTATAAGTGAGCAAGAGTTTGTGAAGAAGAAAATGAGCAGGAACAGGACCCAGAAGTTTCACTTCCAGGTGTTTATTATCAGTCTGGGGTGGTTTTTCCCAGCGCACCCTGGGCAGAAGTCTCAGTCACCTTGAGCAGGTAGCGGGTGGGGATTGATGAAATGTGCATCATCCTAATTTTGGAGAGTATGATTCAGAAAGGCTGGGAAGAAACTTGGCATTCTGCATCAAAGAAATGTTTGAATGTGAGCCAGGATGTTTTAACAGATGAAATTTAGAAATTAGAGGAAAGTATTAATATAGATGAAAAGTTTCAAAAACTTTCCATAGATATGATTAATGATGAGGGCGGAGGCCTATGGTGTGTATATGTGTCTCTCTGGGGAGCGTGGTGTGTTTATGCACACATTAGGTACTCTACACCTGCGTTGGAACCTTGATGATTTCCAATTTTGGATCCTTTTTTATTGGTACATTTAAATATACAACATAATGATCATACCCATCATAAAGAATTCGTACCTGTACAAGATATATCATACTTCTTTTTTTCCCCAGTCCCCTCCCGTTCGTTTAACTTCTCTCTCCCTCTTTATTTATAAAAGCTTTGTTTCCATTTTTCCCTTCTAGTCTCTTTTTTTTTGTCCCTTCTTTCCTTCTCCCTCCCTTGTTCTACTTCCCATTTGAACATTTCAAATGGGATTCCTTAGCATAATAACCTTTCAAAAGAAATTTGCGAGAGTATAAAACGATCTCTTACTATTTTTTCTTTGTTTTATATTCCTTTACAATTTGAGAACAATTTTGAGTAGGTTTAACTTAACCAGTTTCTTCAAAATATTCACCTTAGTTTTTAAAGAAACATTTATTTGTTTTTGAACTTGTATTTCATAGATTTAAAGTAATATTGGACAGAATTAAATAACATAATAAAAACTCAGATCACTGGCACATTTGTTCATATGTGCAAGTAACTCTTTATAGCACTTACCTGAGAGAAAAAAAAAGGATTGATATAGTAGTTTTTTTTTAAGACAGAGTCTCCCTATACAGTTCGGTCTAGCTTTGAACTCACCATGTAGCCCAGGCTGGCCTGGAACTCATGGCAATCCTCCAGACTTAGCCTCTGAGTGCTGGAATCACAGGTGTGCACCACCATGTCTGGCTAAGCAAGGTTTAGCTTAACCTTTGAAAATACATCTTTTCAGAAATCACTGGTATATTTTACAAAGAGACTGAGAAGTTGATGAAACTGATAAATTAGTTAGAAACATCTTTTAGGTTTCCATCCACCTAAATATACAAATATGAATTGTGAGCTTCTAGCATTTGAGATGAGCAAAAATATACTTTCTCTGAAGTACAAGGAGCCTTTTGTAACTTCACAGACATAAATGCTTTTAAATAAATCTCCATGTCATATGACAGGATAGAAGTGTTCATAATCGCATAGAGAGAGAAGATAATGTTTTATGTGCCACTGGAGAAAAATGTAAAACAAATATTTTGCAATTTTTCTCTAGCCCATTTATTGTTTTGATTTGACTCAAATAACCTTTTCTTGTTATTATAATCGACTTCCTAATGGATCTTCTCAATTGTGTGGGCAGATACACAGAAACTTTATATGCATGAATAATATAAGTTGATGTGGCAATATATTTTCTTTGTTTTCACATTTATACATACAGCACAAATCCTAATAAAACTAGACTGGAATATATTACAAATTCATTTGGTTGGGATTCAGTTACTGAGTCAGTGAATAAATATGTATGATTTAAATTAGGAATGTGCAGTCCATTACTTACATGCCACCTCTTCTACTTTATTTTGACTTTTACACTTATGTTTTATTAATATTTTGAAGTTGTAAACATGAGTATAGTGAGCCATATCACAAAGTTGAGGCAAGGGTTTTGTTATACATTGGAATATGAAAGTCCTGGGAATGACTGCAGAGAAATTTCTCAGATGGACTGTTTAGGAGTATTGCAGTGTCCGTTAGGTTTGTAGTTTTCCATTGTCAATGTTGTGTGCTTATAGCCTAGTCCAGTACATTTCAAGGAGTGGCCAGTTGTCCACTGTATTAGTCCACACTTAGTGCTTCTTTAAAATGTCCAGCCCCAGGCTTACTACACATCTATTAAATTTACTGTTTTGGAAGTGTGATCAAAGAACCTGTATTTTAAATTAATCTTCCTATTGATTCTTATACAAAATAATGTTTGGGATTATTTTAGTTCTTGTTCCTTAAGAGGAGAGTCAGGGTTGCTGTGATCATGGCAAGTGACTTACTGACAATGTGTGTTCCCAAAAACTTGTGAGGTAGAGTGGAATGCAATAGAGGGAGGAAAAATGCTGATCAAAGAATGGTTTCAAGAAAACATTTTGCCTTGGTCTGGTTCACAGGGTGCAAGCTACGGCACTATCCTACTTTGAGGTAATGGTGGCAGTGTGTGGGTCACTGTTTTCAGTCAGTCCTGTTGTTGGATAGGGGACAGAGGCTCGGTCTCTTCTTGATGAGGTAGTTCCCAGTGGCAGAGGTCAGTCTCCAGAGCAGGAGTGGACAGCTGTGTATCCGTGGCAGCTGCCACCTACAACAGCTGGGGGTGCCAGACACTAGTCTGGTGAAGAGGATCAGGGTAGAGGATAAAATGGGCATCTAAACTGGGTGTGGTGACATTACCTATAATCCCAGGTACTTGGGGGGCTGAGGCAGGAGGATTTAAATTTAAGGATAGTCTGAGCAATTTAATAAGACCCTGAATCAAGATAAAAAATAAAAAGGGCTAGGGGTGTACTTCAGTGGCACAGTCCTTGGCACAGTCCCTGGAACCACAAAAAACAACAACAAAAATAACCCCCAGAAATGAAGTGAAACAAAATGAAACAAATGTACAAAAATATTAATTACAGTCTACCTCTTGCATTGCCTTGGTCTACTTACTTTTCATCTTAAACTCACTCCAACCTGAGATCACAATAATGGGGGAAATGTAGTTTGTTACTGGAATCCAAAATGTCTCCCAAAAGGCTTATTGTTCTGAAGACTTGACAGCCAGTTAATGGGCTTTTAGGGAAGTGAATGAAACAGGAGAACTCTAATCTCATCAAGTGGATTAGTCCATTGATGAATTTAGTAGCTGAGTTTATTAGGAGGTGGGGCCTAATTAGGTAAGCTAGGTTACTGGGGGTGTGGCTTTGAAAGATGTATCTTGTCCTCAGAAACTTTTTCTCTGACTCTTTCCATCTTCTGATTCCAGCGTACCCTGAGCTGAGCAGACATCTCTATCATGTCCTTCCACCATGATGTTCTGCCTACCACGGGACCACAGAAAAATGGAGCCAGTTGACCACAGGCTGAAACCTCTGAATGTATGAACCAAAATGAATCTTCCCTTCTTTAAATTTTTACATCAAGTATTTTGTCAGTGATAAAACACTAATGCAAGTATTGGTGGAATGAACCACAGCCTGTACTAGTGCAATTGGTATCAACATCCTGGTACCTATCATAGTCTTTCAGCATCACTCAGCTCTGAGTCTTTCACACACTTCTGGCTTGCCTAGATGACTTTCCTTTTGGATTGGTGCAACCTTTATCCTTGAGGGGCTTGAGGTACTGGATGAAACCATCTGCAAGAAACTCACACCCATGCTCTGCGTCAATCTTGGTAAGAACACATGCGCCCCTTTCCAAGGTGGGAGGAATCTGAGGCAATGAATTTTCCATTAGTAATTTGTTGGTCTTTTTGAGAGAAGAGCTTATTTTTCCACTAAAAGAAATCTAGGTGAGACACTGTAATTACTTCCATTACAAAATTACCCATTGGCTCTTGCTTGGGGGGACGGTTTAAGCCAGATTTAACAAAAGGACCAAGTTTGGCTATTTTTATAAATCCGTTCATTGATTTCATGAAGGCTATTTGATGAAACGTAAGAATGCATACACAACTTAGTTGGATTTGTAATTATTTTCAGTTCAGTTTGGTTGAATAAATTGACTAAAACTATTGTTAGATCAGATAATTTAATAAATACAGACACCAGATAGTACACGTCAGTCAGTTAATGGGGAATAATGGTGAGACTATTATGGCTGTGTAGAACCAAACTTGAAAAAATTAGCTGTGACTTACAAGGAAAAAAGCTCAGGAAAAGGCCTGCAGAGAGATGTAATGGCCAAACAGGTATAAATTTTGCATTTGGAAAATTGAATGTTATAAAATATATTTTGTTTAAAAAAAGTCTGTTAATCTTATAATACAGGGAGATAATCATTAACTTTATTTTTTTGAATTAGCAAATTATAAATTTTAAAATATAGAGTCATAGAGTTATAGAGTCTGAGAATTGGGAAGGTATAGGTTGTCACCTAATTTTTCTTTCCAGTAAAGGAAACTTTTTATTATAGGCTGCTGGTTAAATCATTTTAACTAGTTAAATGATAGGAAAGACACACAATTTTCAAGATAGTTCATTAGTCAGTCTACTTAATGTCTTCCAAACATTTTTCTTGATAATAAAGAAGATAATATATTTTTGTAACAGAAAAAAACACACTAAATAGGAGATGGTAAAAAAGTCACTTTAAATTCCCAGTTTAAAAACTAACATTTTGGTTTATTCCAGTATTTTAATATGCTTTAATCAGCCCCCAAATAGTTGTAAGCATGTTACATAAATATATATGAAATCATATATATAATCTATATATCTTGCTTTTAAAAAATCTAAATGACAATAAAAGCATTGTTATGACATTCTTGATAGTTTTGAAGCTTTGCAGTAATACATACCATTTTGTCCTGAAGTTTAACCATAAGCTGCATAATCATTCTCTTACAATTAGAAAATTAAGTTGTTTCTGTAGGTTAAATTGAAGGATGTTGGCAAATTTACCTATAGATGTTTTAAAAACTAAGATTGACTAATTTATATCAAAATATTGAGATCTTATAGACAAGCATGTCTTTATTTATCTGGGATCCTCATGAGAGTTATGCTTCACTTTCAGTTTGTACAACACTCTCTTTGCTAATGTACATGTAGATGTGAATAAAATAACTTTATTTTCTATGATGTCAGTACATCAAAAGCCTAAGAACTTCTTTCTGCTGTTCTTGCTTTGAAAGAGCCAACATATTGTGTATATTTCACTTAGTATATTTTTTGAATGACTCGATTCTGTTCAGGTTTATTTCCTGGTTTTCAGCAATTTGAACTATTATGTTTTCCTTTGTATTCACCCTTTCAGGAGTTTAGCTAACTTCCTAAATCTGTAGATATTTATTCTTTCATAAAATTTGGAAATTTACAGTCATGTCTTCTATCTAACGCCCAATTTTTTTCTACTCCAATATTTCTCTGTTCTCTTTTGGCTGTAACTATCCATGTATTAGGCCCTTTTTTGTTATCTAGATCAGTGAAGTTCTTTCATTCTTATTAAAGGCATTTTCTTCTTTATATTTCAGTTTGGATAATCTCTATTGTCCTGTCTTCAGGTTCACTGATTTTTCTATTGCAGTGTTGAATCTGTTGTTGGATCATGTTGTCACTATTTCATTTCAGATGATATAATTATTATTTTATATTTGGCTCTTTTAATAATTCTCATTTCTCTGACACTTTCCCTATGGGCAGTTATTTTGTTAACCCTTAAAAATTACTCATTTAGTTAAATAGTTTTAAAATAATTTTGTAATATTCTGAACAGTTCTATGACATCTAGAACTGTTTTATTTATTGATTGTTTTTTTCTACTGGTTTTAAATTAGTATGCACTTTCTATGTGTTATCTTTTTTATCATATGATGAACATTGTAGATAGTCTATTAGTGGGATTTTAAGTTTCATTTATTTTTTAAAGATGATTTTTAACTTTTTTTAGGTAATTAACTTTCCAGTGAATGTTTAGTCTTCTGAATCCTTATTTTTAAACCTTGTTATACCTACAATAGTCCTTTCTCTAGGGGAACAACACCCCAATTTCTATTGCATGGTGTTTCAGGGATTTTAGAATACCTAAGGATTGGTTAGAGCCTCTGCATGCTTGCTGTTGGAAGTCCAACGTCTTTACTACTGTGAAACATCTAGAATCTCTAGCGAACTCATGCCTCCCTAGTAGCGCTCTTTGTTAGCTCCACAAAGCCTACGCTGGACATTAGTACTTAGTAATGAATTAAATTCTTGAGAAGGCACCGTGTACATTTCTTCTTTATGCAGCTTCCTTTTGACAAATTCCAGTTTTCTCGGGTGCCCACATTTCTGATTTCTGACTCCTCTGCCCAGAGCTCTGCTTGATCTAGCTCCTGGCGCTGTGCTTCCAGCCACAGAACAGGTATTGGCTGTGTGTGGTTCCCTTCTGTAAAGGATGGTAATTCTGTATTACTATTCCATAGTAACTGAAAAGAGTTGCTTCACACGGTTTGTATAGTTTTATAGTTGTACACAGTGGGCAGCTAGTCTAGCTGCTTCCGGAAAGGAGAACATTCGTTGCAGTTTTGTATTTGTTAGGAAACTTGCATTCATTATTTCTCACATTATCTCTTCTGTTCTTTACTGATTTATTACTTGTCCAATTAATTATTTCTCTGTATCCAACCAATGATTTATGTTTTTTTGATATATGTATTGATGTTCAGAATCAAATTTGAGGATTATCTGTAATAATATACTCTTCACAGTTGCAACTTGTCTGCTATCAAAACTCTTAAATTCATATTTTTCCATCTTATTAGGCTTGTCTAAATAAATGTCGCTGTAAACTGCTACAAAGTCCAATTGTTATTTTATTTATTTTTCTTTTGGGTCTTGTCACTCACTTTCCTCCTTCCCCTCCTCTGACCCAGGGAAATCTTTCATCTACTCTTCTTCTTTTTTTTTAAGTTACATTTTATTGTTATATTCTAGATATACATAATGATCACATTTAACAAAGAGAATTTGTATCTCTACATGATATAGCTTATTTTTTCTTTTTCTTTTCTTCTTTTTTCTTCACCATGCTTCTATATTCCCTTCAACCTTCCAATTATTATTTTAATCCTACTTTTTGGGCTATAAATAAATATGGTAAACAAATTACTATCAACTCTTTTAGTGACTTACGGATTAACTTATCACACACTCTCACTATAATAGCTTGATTTTTATCCAGTTGACAAAAAATAAGTTAATTATTTTGGTGTCAAATTTTGAACTCATGTGTTATCTGATTTTGATTGCAGAACTAAAATCAAAGATGTTATTGGGTCATTTATGTTTTTCATTTACCTATATGCATGATTTCTTATATTCCTTACAATGCATTTCTTTACCTCTTTTTTTTTCTGGCATCTATGTAAACTGGAAAGGCATACTTTCTATTTACATGGGGTTTTTTTTTTGTCCAAAATGGATGCCTCTGATTTGTTCTAGTCACTTCAAGAGTAATTATTTTTTGTGTAAGGTTACAATTTAATGTATTTTATTATGAACTGAATCTAATTTCCCAGGTAGTGTATTTGTTTGGGGACTTAACATGTTCTATTGACTGAAGTGTGAGATTTGATAGTTCATTTATTCTTTTTGAAGAATTGCATGTCTACAGCCACTGAGGTTTGCCCTGAGTTGTTTCTTTAGGAAGGGTTAATGTGAGAAGACTTTTAACGGTAAGATGGATTCACAGAGCTAGAGTTTCATTGTAACATCAATTAGATTGAAAAGTATTACATAAGCAAAGGTTATTTGCATAGCTCCCAGTGACAAGAATAAGCATTATTCTCAAATTCTCTTTTTTAGTTTGTTCAGCAGACTTTCCTTCGGGGAACGATCATGAGTTGAGACTAGATGTAGTGTCAGAATCCCTTAATGAGAAATACAAATTTTCCTGAGATTGATAATGAAATCTGAAATACTTCAAAAATTGATGGAAAAGTGATTTGTAAAAGAGTTTCCTGATTAAGGACAAGTATGAAGAAAACTTGGGGAAATTCCAAGACCCCATCCAAAGATGATACTTCTGAGAATCTCCTTGAATATGAATATGTCAGCTTCCTTAAGGGCATTCTTGCATAGGACTTTTGTCTCTGTCTTTCAGCGGGATGAGATGAACATGATTGTTTGTAATTCCAAGGTCCATCAGATTTCCAGTTGTGCACATTTATTATGTAAATCTATTATATCAGAAATAAAGGTCACTGTCCTCTTTCATATGATCAGCTCATTGTTTTTTCCCTGGCATGCTCCTCTGTCCAGAATCCCAGTCCTGTGCATCAAGCACTGTTTCCACTGAATGACATAATTATAGCCCAGTATCTCCAATATTTCTTGGGCATATGAAGAAAATAATTCACTATGTATATTGCTTACTGTATTAATTAGGAATCATTGCAGTGACCTTTCCCAGTTTGCCTCCTATTGCTAATAAAAGTTCAATATGGGAAGTCTGAATTTAAAGTTAATTTAACTGAATATAAACCATAAATCCACAAAGTCAGGAAAGCAGGCCACAGAACCTGCTGTTTTGCTCACCTGGTTATTCCATGCTGCTGATTATGGCTGGAATTGGAGCCTTAAGTTTCAGCCTGACTCTGAGACTCTTTGTTCAGGTGACCTTTGCTTCACTCAAAGGTTCTGAGTCTCATTATTTTGACCTGTAACATAGAGACAAAAACGCTTTCAACATTGGATGACTTGAAAATGAAATGTATACAAGTTTTTGTAGGCTCTGATGTGTGCTGGTGCCATGAAGAATATTAATAATTATTACTTAATGCCATAATTTATGTCTTATAAGATATTCTGATAAAATTTGGGAAAGCAACGGACCAGATTTATTTCTTTCAAAGGTGTTCTGGGTGCCGATAGTGGTAAATAAGTAATGATGATAATAAATAAATCCCAGAATTAAGTATTTATGTATCATACTTTACAACTTCATTTGGTGGAGCATCTTTCATGCCAACCATATCCCCAAACAGATTACGTTCAATAAGGACTCACAGTGACAAGCAATAAATACTCACAGCGAGAGACAGACATTGAGATAAACAGGCAGGGGGAAAGTGCTTTTCAGCTAAATTCTGAAAAGATATGAAGAAGTTAGAGGTGAAGAGGCCCAGGAGAGATGTCACATCAGGCAGACGCTATTGGAGATCAAGCTCTCACACTCCATTTTCTTAGTGAAACCCTGAGGCACAAAATGCCAACACCTTGAATCTCTGCCTGTGTTATCTCCCAGGCAGCAGGTCTTCGCTGTGGGCAAAAAAGAAGATAATAAGTCTGAAAGAGGTGAATTCAAGCTTCACGGAAATCACGAAACAGGGCAATCCTTTTGTAAATGATATTATTCTGATCTATACGGATGGGAAGAGAACTTTGTGTTGGTATTTTGTTGCCTGTATTCTACTAAGATGTGTAACCGTGACGTACATCACTGAAAATCAGCTAGGAATCTGATTTGCAGCCTACAGGAAGGATTTTCAAGTTAATTTAGAATAAATTGTTTTCTTCCTCTTTTTCTTGTTTTGGTAAGGTGATGGAACCCAGGGTCTCTACCACTGAGCAAAACCCTAGCCCCCAGGACAAATTGATTCCTAAACCTTCCATATATTTGCCTTTGGTTCAGCCAATATTGAAAATATGTAAGAGTGATTTCCCTTTATATTAAGTTGGCTTTTAGCAGTTGTGTGAATAACACGAGTCTTTGAGTGACACTGTGCCACTTGTTGAATTGTGTATGTGTGATTGAAGGGTAAAGTGGAAATATATAGAAAAGAAAGGTAAGAGAGGAAATTGTTACCAATTAAGATAGATAGAAATGATACAGAATTTTAAAAAGTAAGAAATTAACACTAGCTAATGTATTGCACATTGTTACCTTAAAATAGTTGTTCAAGTTATAAGATTTAGGCATTAAAAATGGTCAAACAAACAATGAAAGCATAAACTGTTCTTTTCAATGAATTTACAGAGATTAGTAGCATAGTTATCTATCCTGTATATACATACACCATATTATGTGTACTCACATACATATAATATTTTCCCTTTTTCCTTTTCTCCTTTCCCCTATCCCAGTTGTTCCTTCCTTTTGAGTACTTTCTTTCCCTTTCATTTTCTCAATATCTATTGCATATTTTGAATCTTATTAGAGTTTCAGTTTTTTTTACACGAGGGAGACAATATTATATTTACACATGTGCGTTTGATTTATTTCACCTATCAGTATGGTCTCAAGTTGCACCCATCTACCTGCAAAAGCCTCAAGTTTATCCTTTATAGCTGAGTAATACTCCATTGAATAAAATTACCACATCTTTTTCATCCACTCGGCAGTTGATGGGCATCTTGGTTGTTTCCAAGATTTAGCTATTACAAATTGTGTTGTTATAAACATGGGTGTACATACATTGCTGTGGCATAATGTTTTCAATTCTTCTGTGAAAATACCCAGAAAGGGAATAGCTGGATTGAATGAGATTTCATCTTACTCCAGAAAGAATGGCTGCCATCAACAAATCAACCAATAACAAATGTTGGCAGGGCTGTGGGGGAAAAAGGAACTCTTTTCCACTGTTCTCACTGTTGGCAGGAGCATAGACTGGTACAACCACTGTGGAAATCAGTGTGGAGATTCTTAATTAAGATCTAATTTTAACACACCTGTAGTCCAGCTGCTCATTAGGCTGAAGTGGGAACATGGTTTGATGCCAGGAGTTTGAGGTCAGCCTAGGCAACATACCTAAAAACAGGTCAACCAAAACAAAAAGAAGGAAAAAAGAAAAAAAAACCCATAAAGATCTATTTTTTAAAGGACTAATTTTATGCTGCTCAGATTTTGACCCTTCTATATGTAGACCATTTTAATTTTCATTGTTCTCACATAACTTAGAAAACACAAAACAGAATTGTTTATATGCCTCAATTATGTAGTTTTAAATTATAATTTTTACTTTAATAAACCTAGAAAGCCATTAAGAAAAACTCATTATAGGAATATCTGTGTTATTTAATTGTAATATGCCCTCTCTTTATAAGGGAGATTAAGTTTATTTTCATGAAAGAATTATGGTTGTTCTCCTTTATCTACAGTTCTGATTTTCCTCATTTCAGTTACCCACAGTCAATGGCAGTCTGAAAATATTAAATGAAAACTTCCAGAGATAATTCATACATTTCCAACTGTGCATCATTCTGCATAGGGTAATGAATACAATACAATAAGATAAGGAATTAAGATGTGTAATGAGACAGGTGTGATGGCACATGCCTGTGTTCCCAACACTTGGGAGGCTGACCCAGGAGGATCACTGCAAGTTCAAGTCCAGCCTGAGCTACATTAACAAGTTGGAGGCCAGTCTGAACTAGTGAGACTCATCTCAAAAAGACAGCACAATAAAAAAACCCCAAATCAAACAAACAAAAACTCCAAAACAAAAAACAAACAAACAAAACAGATAAAACAAAAAAAAACAAGGAAGACGTGTTATATACAAATACCATTTCCCATGATGAATGTAATCATTATGTACTTCAAACATATACTAATAAAAATTTTAAAAGTACAATAAAACATTTTGAGAGGGTTTACATTTACATTAATTTTTATTATAGTATTTAACATCATATATTATTGTACAGTAATTATTCTATAGTAATTATTTCATCATTATTTTTATTAATCTCTTACTGTACATAATTTAAAATTAAACTATCATAGGTTTGTACATATAGGAAAAATATTACATATAGAATTTGTTAGTATCCTTGGTTTCAGGCAACTACTGGAGGGGTCTTGGACTGCATTCCCCAAAGATAAGGGGCAACTATTGCATCTGCTCCTTAAAATTCTAAGATATTTACATTCTTAGTGTATTTGTTTTCTTGTACTTCACACAAGGTATGCTTATTTTTAAGGTCCTTACGTTAAAGTACTTAATTTTAAATAACATTGACATGCAAAATTTTTCCAATGAATAATGAATTTTACCAACAAATAATGGATTATAATTCAGGACCATTGTACACTTGAAGTTGTTAAAGGTAAATGCCCTTGACTATTGTTGGAACTTTGGAGTTTAAGGTCACTTTTTTTGTATGAAAAACTAAGAGAATATTGTGCTAAATAAAACTAGGACAATAAATCAGATTATTTATGTATCTATTTAATGACACATCAACTGGTACCTCTGATGCTTTTCAGCCATTGTGCTCATCAGCAGAAGCGTTCTGTAAAGTGGGACAGTAATTGAGGTGTACACAGAGAAAATCAATGTCTTTGAAAGGAAACTTCTGTGGTATGTGAAATTTTTCTTGTTTGGCAAATAGAGACCAGAGGAATGATTTAGGAAAGATTGAAGGCCCATTGGACTCATAAAGTTCTCTACAAGATAAAGCATTTAATAAACATTAGTCATCTTCATTAGCCTGAATGTGCTTTTGCCTTGGGACTCAACACAAGACAGAAGCCGCTTCTTTTTGTAAACAGAGTATTCTTTAGATGTTTTTATTTTAGAAAATATTTTATATTACTGAAGAAACATACTACAGAAAAATTTTAGAAGAGACAATTTAAAAATCTCTAGCCTGTGATTTGAAAATGCATTTAAAATTTTTCCCAGCACACTTATCTTTGTTAGTCAGTATAGGCTGGTACTAAACTGAGTTTGTATTTCTGTAATCTACAGAGAGGTAACATAGGACAGGCTGATAAGCTAAGAGGAAGTTATTTGGTATGAGAAATCCAAGAGTGCATATATAAGAGTTGCTCTATTTTCTATTTACAGTGTGTATTTGTTGGTGGTAGTTAGGCTTAAAGGCAGACTACTGTCCTCCAGTGAAAGATAACTTTATAAATCCAATTGAAACTTTATTTATTATTTTATATTGAGTTGTAGGTACAGCTCAGAATCAAGAATACTTTTGGATCGCTGGCCACATACTGAAAGGTTTAAGAAGGACCACAAAATATTTTCATGAGGCTAAAAGGGCCTTAAAAGGAAACTTTTTTAAAAAAAGGTATAAACAACAAAGATTAAAAAAAAAAGCTTAATCTAGAATTACTGATATGAGGTAAAAATGAATGAAAAAATTTATGCAAAGTAATTAGAAGAAACAGTGTTTTCACAGCAGCTCCTGAGATAGTCAGTACAAAGGATAAAAATAGAAAGAGCCACTAGAAGGCTGGCTCCTTGAGGAGAGACCTCCCGGTCAGTTGCACAATATGAATCCTCAGTAGCTAGAATGTAGTAGCTTATCACTCTTTCATGATAAAAAATGAACAAGTACAAACAAATAAATAATGTATACAAAGAAAGGAGTAGCTTGCCTTTTATTTTTATGTAGACTGTCATTATTATTTGAGGCCCAAGATAGGGATTGCCTTTTGGAAACGTTCCCCTATTTTCATGTTGTCTACTAGGACATGTCTCTATTTGAGGTATTTGTTATGGACTTGCAGGTGCAAGAGAGCTGCCACACCAAGGAACAAAATCATCTGAAATTGTTTCATTAAAAAGGCTTCCCAGGCAAAGCAAGCAATGACCTGGAGTCTGCTCCTGGTTACAACTTTAATCATTTTACATCAGCTGAGTGTGAAAATTCATCTGAGTGGTTAAGAAGATTCTTTAATCTGGACTTCATATGTTAGTCCCCCAAATTCCAGTAAATGCAAGAAAAGATGCATTGGGCAGCTGTGATCCTGCTGGTGCTCGGGCTGACAATCAGACATCTCATGTCGTCTTGTTCCCTGTACCCCCCCCCCCCGCTTAGCAAGTGGGAGCCAGTGAACTGCACATCTTGTGAAAGGATTGGCTATGTTATTTAGTATGAGCTCTCCATATGCAAAGATATGGACAACCATTTGGAAGAAAACAAGAGACAATTTGACAGATAGTGAATGTCTCTGGTTGTCTTTGAAATTTATGCTTTCTTATGTCCAATTCTGTTCTGTTTTGTTGTGTTTAATTTTGCCCCCTTTTAAAATAAAATTAAAAAAAAAGAAAGGATGCATTGCTTTACTGAATGGTTGGGAGACAGAACAGAGTGAGTTGGACACAGATTTGGAGGGAGGAGGATGGAGGAGCAGTTCAGGTTCCAGAAAATTAAGTTCTAATAGCTGATTGGGGTTGAACTAGCATTTGAAAAGCAGTAAGGAATATCAGAGGCCTTAAGTTTGGTGATAATGAGTAGAATCACACCATTTGAATGGCAGATAAATCATGCTAACTTCTGGAAAGTCTGATCTTGAATACAAAAGGAAGTAAAGCTACACTAGTCATGAAGTCAATTAGGTGAGAAAGAACTTTCAGAAAATATGATTAAGATAGATAAGTGACTGGCTTCCAGGAATTAGGTAGGTCAATCAAAAGAATGACAATATCTCTCAGAGAACATGATTTATCTAATTTTTATGACAAAGAGATGATTGAATTTAAAGACTATTTTCATCTTGCACATATAGGAACCAATACCCTCACACTCCAGGGTGGGGAAGAATCTGCTCTTCTGAGGACCATGGTAGGCTGGGCATGTAGAGGACAAGAAAAATTCCAGGGATATTTCCTGTGGCCCCAGGAAGTTTGTCAATTCAGAGGGGCCCCTGAGATTGTGGGACTTTGAAAGATTTTGCTACTGAAGTTAAAGGGAGGTGAGGAAGATGACATTATAGAATGATCTGCCCGAGGGTCAGTTTTGGAATGTATTATATGGAGATTTTATCTCTTTCTGTGATGCAGAGAACTTCTGACATATGTCTTCTACTTTAAAAAAAAGCTCAGCTGATTCTGTCTAATCTAGATGCCACATGCATAGAGGAAGGTGTCCTTCATGAGATAGTCATGAGAAGCTGTCTTCAGATTTAAAGGTCCCAGGACTCACAACGAGTGTGGTATCCCATAGCTGCCTGAATAGCACTGTAGATGTCCCTTTGTGCTTAGACTGGCTATCCTAATGACCCAGAAGGGACACTGTCTCTTTGGTAAGGACTATAATATCTCACTTGCAACCATCAACTCTTCTCTCTCTCGCTCTCTCTCTCTTTCGCTTTCTCTCTCTCTCTCTTTAAAGATCTTATGATAGCACAGCACACTTGAGTATTCAAGTGGTTCTACCGGCTATAATTAAGTTCTTTCAGCCTTTCCATAACACATTCATCTTTGCAAAGTTTAACATCTCTGAGACTTCTAATCCCACCGGGCCAAATTTAGTATAGAAATTGTCAGCAAGAATGCAAATCTTTCTGCTCACCACTAAATATTTCCAGTCAAACAAATAAAAATTTTCTCTCCTTGCAGCATAAAGAACAAGTTTCAAGAACATTTGAATGACCAAAAGAAAAAGAATAATCTAAGCACAAAATCTGAGATAAATATATACTAATGCAAAGTCTGTCTAGTTTTAAAATGGTTGGGCAAATAACTGAATACTTTTCATATAAGAGAATTTTTACCTTGATTTTCTTAACCAAACTCAAGACATAGCCATGAAATAATGTGAAAGTATACTGTTTGCTGGTTTGAACTTTTGATTTTATTTTTAAGTAGAAATGGTTGTTATTTCTATGAAAATTTGAGATTACCAATTGATTCCAGTCTGCCCATCTGACCTGAGCTCTCAGTGGAATGTTCCTTTCTTTTCACAGTATTTTTAAGCCAACTGAACAAAAATGCTGATTTTTTCATTGTGGTAAAAATGCATAACATAAAATCTTAACTGGTTATTTTTGAATGTACAGTTCAGTGGTGTTAAGTATATTTGTATTGCTTTGTAGCCAATTCCCAGTACTTTGTCAACCTGCACAACTGAAATTATATACCTATTAAATAATGTTCCATTTCCTCATCCCTTGACCTCTGGCTGCTGCCAATCTACTTTGTTTTTATGAATTTGACTACTCATAGAAATTTCCTATCAGTG
>PVJX010024927.1:0-27517 GCA_004027295.1 Dolichotis patagonum | reverse complement strand
TTTTATTTTAAAAGGGAGTAAAATTAAACACAACAAAACAGAACAGAATGGGACATAAGAAAGCATAAATTTCAAAGCTAGACAACCAGAGATCTTCACTATCTGTCATATTGTCTCTTGTTTTCTTCCAAATGGTTGTCCTTATCTTTGCATATGGAGAGCTCATACTAAATAACATAGCCAATCTTTTCACAAGATGCGTAGTTCACTGGCTCCCACTTGCTAGGCAGGGGGAGAGGAAGGGGGGACACGGGATGGGGGACAGGACGACATGAGATGTCTGATTCTCAGTCCACACACAGGCAGGATCACAGTTGCTCCCCAGAGACGGGGCGAGTTCCTTGTTCTTCTGGCCCACCAAGTCAACCACACGGTGCAGGTCCCGATGCGCCAGGGTCTCTTTCCTTCAGGCTGCCGAAAGTCTGCCACATTCTCAGCCACGCCCCAGAGAGGGGAGGAGTTCCTTGTTCTCCCAGCACCCCGAGTCAACTGCATGGTGCAGGTCCTGAGGCGCCAGGGTCTCTCCCCCGCAGGCCCCCTAAAGTCCGCCATACTCACCTGCTATTTCTTTCTGATGAATTGACCATTCCATTTCCAAAGTTCTGAAATGGCCAACAGACCACAGAAAGAATTCTCTTTAGGCTCCTGTTTGAAACCAGCAGCTACAGCGATCTGCTGGCCTTGCTTCAGGGCCACAAGGGGTAGCTATTCTATTTCTGGACAAAGTGGATTTCAAGCCAAGACTAATTTCAAGAGATGAAGGTCACTAAACCCTTGTAAATGGAACAATCTAAGAGAAAGAGAAAGAGATATCAATTATAAATATATAGGCACCATATACTGGCGCACCCAAGTATACAAAACAAATATTAATGGACATGAAAAATCAAATAAGTGCTAATACAATTCTAATAGGGGAACTCAATACCCCCACCATCACAAATAGATCAACCAGACAAAAAAATCAATGAGGAAATATCAGAACTGAGCCAAACTTTTGAATAAATGGGCTTAGCAGATGTCTAAGGGTGTTCTACCCCACGACCTCAGAATATACATTGCTCTCAGCTGTACATGGGACATTCTCCAAAGTAGACCATATACTAACTCACAGAACATGTTTCAGTAAATACAAAGGGATTGAAATAACCTCATGCATGTTACTATGCCATACAGTAATGAAATTGGAAATCATTGGCAAAAGAAATCACAAAAAATTCATAAGCACAGGAAAATTAAATAACATCCTCTTGACAACACATGAAATCAACACAAGAAATTAGACATTTTCTACAATTCAATGATAATGCCAATAGAACATACTGGAACTTATGGGACACAATAAAAGCTGTCCCAAGAGAGAAATTTATAGAGGTAAATTCTCATATTCAAAAAACAGAGTGAGCTTAACTAACCTAATGTTGAGCCTCACCCTTTTCAGAAAAGTAGAGCAAGTCAACCCAAAGCTCATATGAGGGAGGAAATTATAAAGATCAGAGCAAAAACTGATCAATTGAGATGAAGAAAACAATACAAGGAATCAATGAATCAAAGAGTTGGTTCTTTGAAAGATTAAATAAAATTGAAACACTTCTAGCCAACCTTGTCAAAAAATGGAGAGAAAAGACTCAAATTCATGCAATTAGGAATGAAAAGGTAAAATCAGAAATTCAAAAGATTGATGTCTATTTCAAGAACCTATATTCTAATAAGAAGGAAAACACAGAAGAAATAGACAGATTCCTAGATTCATGTAAATTGCTGAAACAAGATGACATAAAAATTCTAAATAAAGTAAAATCAGTCAATGAAATTGAAGATGTAATTGAAAACCTACCAACAAAGGAAAGCCTATAGCCTGACAGATTCACTACTTAATTCTGTAAGAAATTCAGAGCAAACCAAATGCTTGTACTTCTCAAACTCCTTAATGAAATTGAAAGGGAAGCAATACTCCTAAACTCATTCCTTGAAGCAAGTATTACCCTGATACCAAAGCCAGAGAAAAATTCAATCAAAAAACAGAACTATGGGCCAATCTTCCTAATAAACATATGTGAACATTTCTCTATAAGATATTGGCAACCAGAATGTAGCAAATCATCAAGAAGATTATACACCATGACCAGAAGGAGTCATCCCAAGGATGCAAGGATAGTTCAACATATGCAAATCAATAAATGTAATACACTGAATTTACAGAGCTAAGGACAGAAACCATATGATCATCTTAATAGATGCTGAAAAAGCATTGAAGAAAGTTCAACACCCATTCATGATTAAAAAAAAAAAAAAACACTGCAGAAAGGTGGAACAGGGCCAGGGATTTAGCTCAGTGGCTTAAGCGCCTGCCTGGCAAGTGCGAGGTCATGAGTTCAATCCCCGGTACCAAAAAAAAAAAAAGAAAGGTGGAACAGATGGTCTTTATATCAATATGATAAAAGTCACGTATTACAGATCAACAGCCAACAATATACTAAATGGACAAAAACTGAAAGCTTTCACTCTAAAATCAAGAACAAGATAAGGATGTCCACTGTCTCCATTCCTATTCAATGTAGTTCTGGAAACATTAGCCAGAGCAATTAGACAAGAGAAAGAAATAAAAGGAATAGGGATAGGAAAGGAAGAATTTAAATTATGCTTATTTGCAGATAACATAATACTCTCATAGAAGACCCCAAAAACTCCATAGAAAACTTCTAGATTTAATAACCCAAGTTAGGAGTGTAGTTGGATACAAAGTCAAAGCTCAAAAATCAATAGCATTCTTGTACACAAATAACAAACTCACTGAAAGAGAAATTAGGGAAACGACAACTTTCAAAATATTATCCAAAAAACTGAAATACCCAGGAATCAATCTAATGAAAGTAAAAGAACTTTTCATTGAAAACTACGATACTCTGAAAAAGAATATCAAAGAGGATATCAGAAAATGGAAAGATATCCCTTGTACTTGGATAGAAAGAATCAATATAGTGAAAACAGCCATACTTCTAAATTTTTATACAGAATTAGTGCACTCTGCATCAAAATATCAGTAGCATTTCTCACAGAATTAGAAAACCAGACGAGACCTAAAATAGTAAAAGCAATTCTACACAAGGTAAGAGGCATCATAATTCCTGACTTGAAATTGCACCATAGGCACTGTGATAAATATAGCATGGCACTGGCAAGAAAGCAGACCTGAGGATCAATGGAATGGATTATAAGATGTAGAAACAACTCCAACATACTTGGCCACCTTATGTTTGACATAGGAGCCCAACACTTTCAGTGGAAAAAAGATAACTTATTTAATAAATGGTGCTAGAAAAACTGGCTTCCCACATGCTGAAGACTAAAACTAGACACATAGCTTTCACCATGCACTAAACTAAAATAAAAATAAACCAAATCTAAATATTAAAACAGAAACACAAAATCTTCTGGGAGATAAGTAGAACTGTTGAAAACACTGAGGCAGGCAAAGATTTTATGAACAAAACCCTAATTATAAAGGAACTATCTCAAAAAAGTCAAGCTGGGGATATAGTTCAGTGGCACAAGTGCCTGCCTGGCAAGTAGAAGGGCAGGAGTCCGATCACCAGTACAAAAAAAAAAAAAACATAAAAAATCAAGAACGTTGATCTCCTCTTACTAAAAAGCTTTTGCGCAGCTAAAGAAACTACCAACAGAGTGAAGAGACAACGCACAGTGTAGGAAAAATTTTTTTTACCAATTATTCCTCAAAGGACTAATATCTAGAACATATTTTTAAAACATCATACCCCTCAAATTCATAGATCCAACCCAAAAGTCGGCATCTGAAATTAATAGTTTTTCAGATGAAGAAGTGAAAATGGCAAATAAATACATGAAAAAAATGTTCAACGACAGATGCAAGTTAAAATAACACTGAGATTTCACTTTACTTCATAAAAAATGGCTACTATCAAGAAATCAATCAAAAAAATCAATGGCCAGGGCTGGAGATTTAGATCAGTGGCCTAAGCGTCTGCCTGGCAAGTGCAAGGTGGTGAGTTTGATCCCCAGTATCAAAAAAAAAAAAAAAAAAAAAAAATCAATGGCCAGGCTGTGGGGAAAAAGGAACCCTTCTCCACTGTTGGTAGGAGTATAGACTATGGAACTCATTATGGAGATTCTTCAAAAAACTAGTACTAACAATTCCATTTGACTCATGTATTCTCCTTGTTGGTGTCTTCCAGAAAGAATCAAAAGCTTCAGGCCACAGTGATTCATGCACACCTATGTTTATAATGGCATAGTCTGTAACAGTTAAATTTTGGAAACAGCTCAAATGCCCATCAAATGATGAATGAATAAAGAAGATATGGTGTGGTGTTTTTTTAAACAACAGAGCACTACTCTACCATGACAAACAATAAGCTAGAGGTCATACTCTTTTTTTTATTTTAAAGGGAATAAAACAACAATAAAATGAAACAAAACAGTGATAATCCAATATTGGATTTCAAAAGTAAGACAGTAGGAAATCTACCATATTGTTATTCTCTACATAGTTGCTCAGACTAACAGCTTTAGACTTGCAAAGTCAATCAAACAATACAAGCTTTAGGTTATTTTTTACTTCAGTTGCTATCATCTCAGTCTGTGTTCCTCTGATCAGCTGACTGTGTGGGATCAGGTGTGGCTTCCATCCTATCCACCACCACCCCATGTGGCCTCTACTGGCTCACAGGTGTGTGTGTCTGTGTGTGGCTTCCCCTGCTCCACTGGGCCTCTGCTGGCTCATGGGGTTGAGGGGGTGCAGGGGTGGCTCTTCCTAGAGACCATACTCCTAAGTGGAATAAATCAGACACATACATTTAAACACTGCATTGTTTCTCTGGTGTGAGAAACTGAAAGTGTAAATAAGGACCAAAATGTATAATAGACATTGGGAAACGGGAACAAAATGTTCAAATGAGAAGGGGAGCAATGGACAGGGGAGGGGAAAGAGAAACAAAGGACCAAAAAAAAAAAAAAAAGATGGAGGGGAGAGAGACAGATTAGAAAAAAAGATGGAAACACCAGGGGACTTGTTCAGTTTTTGATTGGGTATTTAAATTTGAGTTCTTTATATATTTATATATTAGGAATAGCTAGCAAAATTTTTCCCCATTCTGTGAATTGTCTTTTTACTCTCACAATTGTTTCTTTTCCTATGGCGAAGTCTTAAAATTTGGTATGATCTCATGTGTAAGCATCAGATGCAGCCTGACCCTAGTAGAAGTATGATATAAATTATACACAAAATAACTTAAATCTATAGGTAATGTCCTGAATACTGTAGCCCATAAATGCAGCATGTCTTCTCCACAACTTTCCAACAGACAGGAAGATATCAACACCATCACCATAGTGTATATAATAAGTGCTATGTGCCAGGTATTGTGCCAAGAATGGTTATGACCTAACTCAACACTCGCAACCAACCTGTGAAAAGAGTTTTATGTTTCCATTGTCAAAGAGCCCAGTCACATCTAGGACCCCCAAAGTCCAAGCCCAAGGTCAAATGTGCCGTGAAAAGGTTGAGGTTAGGATGGAGCTGGAATAGATTAGCACTCATTTCAAGGCATTATCTTGTTACTATCACTGTCTTAGAATTTCTCCCATAACCCTCTGTTACAGCAGAGGCCAAAATTTGTGTTTGTATCACTGGCATCCTGCAAAGCGATTTCAAACAGAAGAGCTCAAAGACCCAGTGAGATCTCTACGATGATATAAGCTACCTTGCTTGGGTTGCTCCATCACCTAAAACACAGCTTGGCATACTGTAGGCACAACATAAATTCTCACTGAGAGTGAGTGAGCAAAACTGGGGGCAGGTGAAAAAGGAAGCCCCTGGTGATGAGCCCACATCTTCCGCTTGGAAGTCTATAGACCTTGACCAGGGGGATTAGAGACACTCCGCTCTTCTCTCCGAGTCAGGAAGGCCCCAGCATCAGCCAGCCAGTTTGCGCCACCGTCCACTCCACAGCCCACTTCCAGGAAGGCACAGCTACCAGGGAGTGTGGCATGTGAGGGTGGCCACACAGGACACGCACATGTCCTCACATGCACAACGCACTTCAGCAACACTTTGATTCACCTGACACTGCCTTCCTACCCCCTCGCCTCACATCCCCGCACTCAGCCTCTTAGCCTCCCATCCGGATATCCATCCACTCGATCCCCACACGCTCACCGCGGGACACTGTCACCATCCAGATGCGCTCCTCAGCTCTTTGAATCCTGAAGACACTCACGCACACCTAGCCACATCCCCACTCTCACGCACAAGCTCCGACTCCTAACTCGCGTAAAGTCACACCCACACACGTTCAATGCTCCCGCCCCACATTAACGCATGCACACAAATTCGCGAACGCAGCGCCCTTGCGCATGCTCACTTGTTGCGAGGAGGCCACGGAGCTCAGCCTTCACCCCGCGCTGCGCAGTGGGGGCGCGCATTTCGGGAGGGCGGGGGTTGTTTGCAGAGCTTAACTCAGTCGGGTGGTTCAGATTCGCTTGGTTTTCCCGAGAAAAACAAGTTAGCCAGGAAGAAGAGACCGAGACCCCCAGAGGAAGGGAATGGGTTAGGCTTGTCGAGCAGTGGGAGCTAGCGCTAGCGAGGAGCGGGCTCCCCGGGCCTCCACAGCCCCAGAGCCCGCGTCCCTCCGGCGGCTGCTCAGGCCTTTCCCGTTTGGCCTCGCCGTGCCGCTCCAGCCTGAGGTGGGGCGAGTACGGACTGACCTGGGCCTTGCAGCGCAGGTTCCTGTCCATAAAGTCCCTTTCAGCCGCACTCAAGGATAGGTGCAAAAGGGATTCAAAAACCTCGATTCCTGTTTCTGGCACTTGAAAGCTAGGTGGCCTTGAAAGGGTTGCATAGTGTCTCCGAGCTTCGGTTTCCCTGTAAAAGAAGGTATCGTGCAACAAATACGAATCACCCTTGCAGTCTACATCAGCTTGAGCAGGACAACCTGGCGTACACTAGTAAGTAAACCAAACAGCTTACTCTACACAGGTGCAGGTTGCAGTAAACTGGGAGAGGTACGCAATCAGCAACCAGATAAACAGACATAGGGACTTTTGAAATAAAAAAGGAAGATACTGCTTTCATCTGGTCTATGTTTTTCAGAGCTTTATTATATTGTGGGTCCAGGTGAGTAAAACAATCACGTTCCGTATGCGCTTCTTAATTGCTTTGTATGCCTTTTGTTTCATATGAACCACATTAGTCTGGTCCTTGGAACTTTGCATAGGCAGGAAAGCCCCAGTAACCAAGGAGTGGACAAAAAACAAATGAGTAAATTATTAAAGTACCTACCTCCCACAGTCACTGTGAAAAAAACATGGTGCGTCAGAGTCTCAATCTATTTATTATACAGTAGGTGCTCATACACGATAGGTGCTATTAGGAGAGGGTATTATCTACTGCTTAAGACGTCAGGCCCCTGCATCAGGTCTGCCATGGCTAGCTGTGACCTTTGGTAGCTCTTTGACCCTTCAGTAAGACTGCTCTGCTCTGCTCAAAAAAAAAAAAAAAAAAAAAAAAGACTGCTCTGCTCCACGAAAGCCATAATAATGACGCTTTACGTAGGGCTGTTGGGTGGATTTATTGAGGTCATGCAGGCAAGGTCATGGGTCAAGGCCTGAGACACAAGAACAGCTGAGATCCAGTGGCTCTGAGGACTGTTACACACCGGAATTGCCCGTTTCCTCCTGAGAAGCAGGTGGGTATGCATCAAAGCTGGCAGTGGGGTTCTTGAAGCCACTAGAATGTTTTGAAATTTAGGACAGGCTCCAGTGGAGATGACCAGGACAGGTGGGGTCAGGACAGGGGGACAAGAGTGGGAGGTGCTGAAGTCCCCCTTTGGGGTGAGATTGGTGGGGCTGCTGAACACAAGTACGCTCAAAAACCAAAGGCAAAAAAATCCATGTGCTGGGTGCCTTCAGGGTGCAGGCTCTGGCTATGTAGGAGCCACTGAGCTGCAAAAAGTCAGCCTAGTAAGGGTGTTCAGGGACCCAGAAATAATGGGGTAACTCCCATTGTGGTAAGTCCCAATATGAGTCCAGCTCCCAGGTGTCACTTTGCCAAGCCAGGACTGTGATACCTCAACTGCAAAAATGAAGAGCCCATGCAACAGCAGGTCTCTAACAACAACACCAAGAACAACAACAACAACAATAATAATAAAGACATCAGAAGCTCTTACCAGGCAATAGGCACCAGACCCCGTGGTAGTCTTTATTCACAGTGGACTTTTTCCTATTTCACAGACGCAGAATCTGAAATTCTCCTTGCATTCTCCTTGACCTCCTTTCAGTTCCTGTAGTTAACCAAGAGAAACTTCTCTGGGTTCTTGTGCATGCCCTTCAGTCACCCAAAACACAGTCCTCATCCCCCTTTTCCAGACTAACACTTGCTCATCCTGTAGATCTCCCTTTAAATGTCCCTAGTGGCTTCTGTTTTATCAACTCCCAGAGCCCCTTGGGCTTTTCTTTCATGTTCCCACGACCTTTTGTAAAAACTCACCAGCTCCAAACTGATTTGTTGATTCTTTTAACATCCTGGAAACTCCCGGGGGTAGGTCTTGTGCTAGGGAATTCCCTGGCACAGACCCTGGTGTGCAGTAGGCACTTAATATACCCTTCCAATTATCAAGTGTCTGGCTGAGCCTCTGGGGGTTAAATTAATCTCTTCAGGTTCCAGGACAAGGGGCAGTGGTAGGGAAGATTTATCAGTTATTTATCAGTGCTTACTTATTCAGGCCTCACATCATTAAATCAAAATTTCTAGAGTACTGATGGCATACAGTATTTATAAAGCCTTCTAGGTAATTTTTGTAGATGACCAAGGTTGAAAACCAAAAAAGCTGGATGCTAAAATTTCTTAAGGCTCATTTGTATTTTGGTAAAACTAAAAACAAAACCTGTCTTAATCTCTGATTAAGCAGTTATTCCTGCCCAATGCTTGCATCATATTTTTAGGCCAAGGGAAGTAGGGAATTCTAAGCTGTGAATAACTCCAACCTCTTCTTCCCTCCTCTTCCCCCTCTTCAGGGATGGTGCAAAAAACACCGTCCCTGAAGAGAGTAAAAATGGTAAGCACCAGGGGGACTAGAGAGAGAAGGAGGGAGGTGGAGCATTTGCTTCAATTATCTGGATAATTGTTCCCACCTCAGGCCATTGTTGCTGAAATGAAACAATGTTCTATTGGATACTGTCTTGGCCTTTTCAGGCTGGCTCCCCGTGGCGCCTAGCACATGCAGAGCACAGAGTGGGCATCCAATAAATTTTATTGTGATGACAGAGGAGCGCTTCGAGGGTGGGAGAGGTTTGGCTGCTTAAGCTGGAGGATCTGGGGGTGGGCAGATAATTGAGGTGAAGTGGGGAACAGAGAGGCTGTATGGTGGGCATTCTGTGCCATCGAAATTCTGCTCTGAGGGCCAAGAGACGGGAGACTGGGCTTTCCTTGAAATTCTGAGCCAAACCCCTCACTCCTTTCTTAGAAGAAACCCTCCTCCCCTCCCCAGGGCTGAATTGAACTCTTGAAACTATGGTGAACACAAAGGCGAATTCAGGTTTCTCAAAGGGCCATCCGCTCTGAATAAACACTAGGCAGAGGCAAGATCATTTTGGGTGGTGCATAAGCCCGGGGCCTCAGCGTTGTCCCTGGAAGGCTATGATGGGATCCGCCTCAAAAGCAACAACAGTATTGGGGCGCCTGACCAGCAGCGGCCAGTGGGCACTTGAGCGCCCCATTGCTCAGTTGGTGCAGGAATGTCGGGGCTAATTCCCCACTGCCCTCTTTTCAAGAGGACTTGGTTTCTCTATGAGCGTGTGCTTGCTAATTGCACTGGGCTTTAATGAGATTCTTTTTACTCTCCCAAGAACGCTCGCAGGTTACAGCGTTATCTGGGGACCCACGTTTTCCACTCTGGCTACATGTCCCCTGAACAATCGCCTCTCCAGAGCCTGAAAGGGAAGCAAGCGCCCCGATTCTGCTGAATGCACGTCTCAGTTCATCCAGGGCTGGCGGGCTTTGATGGTCACAATGCAAGTTACGCCCAGAGAGTGTGTCTTTGGTCAGATCACAACGCTTGGCTTCACGTTTGCAAATGAACCGGGCAGAAACCGGGCTGAAACTCCCACGCCAGTCACCGGGGACATTTCCCTCCGCCTTGCCCTGAGCAGAGCCCGGGAATAGGTCTGGGCCAGGGAGGAACGAAAGGAGGGTTGATCAATAGGAGGGGCAGAGGAGAGAGCAGTCCTGATTCTCAGCAGCCATAGGAGGGGGGGGCATTTTCTCTGGCATTTCTCATTTTTATTCTTTTTCTATTTTGCTTTGTTGACAGCTTTACCCAAACAAAAAAAAAAAAAGTAAAAATGAGAGCATTTTCTCCTCTTCACCTAGGTAGCTGTTTTCTCGTAGTCCCTGAAAATGTGACTCCTTCATAAAATCAAAATTTATGATTATTCAAATGTTGGGGACTGTGAAAAGAGAGGAAGAAAGAGAGAAAATTAATATTGCAGCTGTTCTTCTGATTAATGAGAGATAATTGCTCATGAAAAGTCACCCCTGTGGCATTTTGTTGTCTCCTGGATCTTTGTTCTTTTCCACTATTATTGAGGACTTTCTTGAAGACTAAGCGGTTCTTTTCAATTTTGGGGTATTCAGAAAGGGTTGCCTGGTTACAGAGAATGGGGAAATCTCGGGCTATATCGGGTAAGATGTGCCACAGACAGCAATATCACAATGCCACTTGGAGAAAAGGATGGATACAAGTTAACGATGCGCTTTCAATAAAACATTCATAGACTTGTTCACGCTTTGATAATGACCTCATTAAAGGGAGCTGGGGGCAAGCAAGTCCTGTCTCCTGTTTGTGTTCCCCTAACAAAACCCAGCTTTGAGATCATTCATCGCTTTGGAAACTAATATGAAATCAATGTAAGAGGAGCAAATAAATCCGAGGCAGCCCCGCCAACTCCTAAGCTGTCCTGCCCTGCTTATAGCCTCCATTTGGAGCAGGAGAACCAAGTGGGGAAACGCTGAAACTGAGAGGGGAAAAAAGACGGATGGAAAGGAGGGAGTACTTGGGAGTGGAAGGGAGGGGCAAAGATAGCCTGAAAAGATGGCTAAGCATATCGGCCCTCAGGCCCTCAGAACTGCGGGGCCTGTGGAATAAGCCACTCGAAGTCTCCATCCTTTGCTTTCCTTGGACTCTGCGGGAGAAAGGAAATGGGAAGAAATAGAAGTCAGAGCCGCAGGTGGGCTTCAGGTCAGATTCCACCCCAGAGGAGGGAAAAGTATGGGAAGCCCTTTTGAAACCTAGAATCAAGAAGGAAACTGCTGTCTCAGCTGCAAACTGAAGAATCCAGAGGCAAGAGGGCAGGGGCTATTGCACTTTTTAGAACTGTTTTTTTTTTCTTTTTCTAAGTTGAAGGTAGGATGGGGGTGGCCTGGCTTGAAGAAAGTAAGGGGGAAAGCTTGTTACCTTTGCATTTGTGACACTGCCTTGCACTCAAAGAAGACAAAGCTATCCTCTGCCATCCTGAAGAAAGGGAGGAAATCAAAGGATTTACCCCTCCCTTTAGAAAGAACTAATTTTCTCCTTGAATTATGAAAGTAATGGCTTAGGTAACAGCCTGTACTCTGTACCCAACTGCTTAATACCAAATAAATCCTTCCACGTGGCTCCCTGAGTCGTGGCAATTAGAGCTCATTATAGGCTCATAAGAGCTCTCATTTTGGGGATTACTTAATGGACGATGAAATTTTATCGGACAGAATCACTGAGAAATAAAATTGTGCAGCCGCGCAAGCAATGTGGGCACACGCCGATAGTCTACCAGGTCCCTCTCAGGAGAAGGCTGAGCACAGGGTACCCCTCTGCTTTGAGCAGCTTGGCATGGAGCTCCCTAGGGAATAGTCAGCCTGGGCCGGCCCAGTGGCAGTATTGTCAAGCCAGGGAGTAGTAGGCTGGGGGGTGGGTGGGTTGCAGAGTAGGTAGGGCTGGCTTCTGATAACTGGGCTAGATTCAAGGAGGCAAGAGAAAGATAGGGAGGCACAATGATCTAAAAAGAACTTCAGAAAAGAGGGTAGAGACTGTGCAGGGGACCCAACCCCAAAATACTTGCTCTTGGCGGGCCCAAGCAATTAACCAAGTACCCTATGAACAGGTTTCTCAGACATAAATAGTCCTATGTTCAGCCTCAGTCTGGTTCTATAAGCAGCTGCAACCCTTGCAGACTCTTGGTCCCCACAAATGAAAAAACAAACAAACAAACAAAACCCAAACTCTAGGCCCTTCACCTTTCTCAAAATTCCCTAGCACTGGGAACTGAATATTTCCATAGCCATAAATTGAAGGAGATGCACAAGTCTACTACATAATTAAGATTCCCTCTAAGAAAAAGAGTCTGCACATGAGCAAGATTTGCAGCACATTAGCAGAGGAACATACTCCAAAACCTCTGGGAGTACTGTGACACAACTGTCACCCCCCAACAGACTGGATAACCTACCTAACCCAGAGAAAGAAAGGTTGCAAGTGATTACTCTCAAAAACAAAAAACAAAAAGCAAAGAGGTGAGACTCTATCCATTATTTGGACAATTTAGGCCTTTTAAGAAATACCTTGTTGTAAAGTCTCTCTCAATTGTTGAACTCCTACTCTTTTTCCCAGGGCAGGGATAGTACCTGGAGGGTGCTATCCAAGCAAGGCCTGGCTATACTGGGCTGTGCAGGCTGGGGTGAGGCTGAGTCTCCAAAGGCAGCATCAGCCAACCTTGTGGTACAAAAGTAGTTACAGCTGAGCTGCCCCACGTTAAGCCCCGAGACTCCCTAATTGTTGTCACAAGATGTTGGATTAGCACATTTCTGGAATAGCTGTCTGTTTACACTCTGGAGACCTACCATCCACTAACCGCTTTCTAATTGAATTCTAATCACATTCAAATAGCTCAATAACCAGCCTCAGCTGCAATTCATAAAACTTTAATTGCCATCCATAAATCCTGGGCTCCCCAGAGCGGGCGTCCCTACAACCCAATTACACTTCTCCAGCAGACAAGAGAGAGTCACAGAGATAGAAAGGGGAAGAAAGAGGACAGAGAGACAGAACCATGCCTGCAGCCGGTGCTGCCCTCCTATTTTGGGGCACTTGGATCCCTCAAGTGATCCAAGAACTGTCTTCAAATTTGTAGCACTTTCATGAATGCAGGCCTGAAGTTAGTCATTCTGGGGAAAAGATCCGACTTGTAGCTCTTGCTCAGTGTTGTTTTTCTGCAGCGCTAGAAAAAAAGAGACAGCCGTCACCTCTGTTGCTCTGTCTTTCCCTAGGATCCAGAGCCCCAGCCATGCCATCCACACTCCCTCTCTAGCTGGGAGCGCGAAACTGTTCCCTGAGACGTGTGCACCAAGGCAGAGTTCCTTTACCACTTCCAACCAGAAGCAGGATTATGAGTGGCTGCCTGCATTCCTTCATCCTTTTTAGGATTTGGGGATGCAGAAGGAAAATGCTCCCCGGTTAGCCTTGTCAGCTGCCCAAGATGGTTGCAAATGAAAGGAACAGATCCCTGGACTCCAGCAAAGGCTTCCGCCAACCCGTGGTAGGTGTTTGGTCCTCCGATCCTGTTTCCAAATCTTGAAGAAAAGGGTGAGATCTCGATCTCTTTCTCTCCCTCCCTCCTAACTATTAGAAAGGAAACTGCCTATTAGAAGGGTCCTAGGTCTGTCTATTTCCAGGAGGGCCTTAAGCACAAAGGCACCTGAGCTCTTTTCGAGTTTATAATGAAACTTCGGTGGCTTCTCGGGCCAAAGCCTCACTGTTCCTTGCCCGGGCCCATCGTGAACGAACCACTCATGTGAACAGGCTAACTCCAGAAGCTGGAGAAAGGAACAGAGAGCTGTGACCGTGGCTCTAGCCACTCTCGGGACTAGACCGCTGCTGCCAGTCTGCTTCCCGCAAGCCCTGCGCCAGAGCTCAGGTCTCGTAATTCACTGCGCCCGCGGACACCCCGGCACAGAGGGGCCCGGAGCACTGCGCATCACACCTGGTGCGCGCTGCGGCAGGGCGCGGGGACGAGTCGGGCCTGGTCTAGGCCAGGGAGTGGGTAGGGTACAGGAGCTGAGCTGTGATTTCTCGGGAAAGCGTGGAGAAAGAGGAGGAGGCCGGCTTCCCCGGGAAATTAACAAAACCTACACTTCCCAAAGTCTCCCCCTCCGGCCCCTCCCTTCCCCCCGCGTTCTTCCCTGCCGCGCGCCCGCCCCTCCTCGCCGCTCTGTTGAGACTCGGGCAGCCTATCCCGAGGGTGGGGAGCCGCCGAGCCGCGGGAGCCGAGCGGTATTCCGCAGCATCACGTGCCGAGTGGGGGCTATAAAATCCCGGAGCCGGGGCGCCGGGCGGGGGACGCGAGGACCAGCCCTCTCTCGGGACCCCTTTGTTCGCCGCCCGGACGCCGACACCTCCGCCTCCCCCAGGGCCTGACCGCCCGCGTCGGCGCGCCTCGGGGGCAGAGCTCGGGACCGGGAGGGAGGGGGTGCCGAGGCCGGCCCGGCCTTGCAGCCCTCGGTCCCTCCCGACATGTCGCGCTCCTTCTATGTCGACTCGCTCATCATCAAGGACTCCTCACGGCCCGCGCCCCCGCTGCCCGAACCGCACCCGGGGCCGGATTTCTTCATCCCGCTGGGCATGCCCTCCCCGTTGGTGATGTCGGTGTCCGGGCCCGGCTGCCCGTCCCGCAAAAGCGGCGCTTTCTGCGTGTGCCCGCTCTGCGTCACTTCGCACCTGCACTCCTCTCGCGCGCCCGCGGGCGCTGGTGGCGGAGGCTCAGGGGCAGGGGGTGCCGGGGTCGGGGGCAGCGGGGCGACGGGGGGCACCGGGACCTTGCCTCTGCTCAAGAGCCAGTTCTCTTCGGGCCCCGGCGACGCGCAGTTTTGCCCGCGGGTGAGCCACGCGCACCATCATCACCATCAGCCCCAGCAGCCCGGTTCGGCTGCAGCTGCGGCGGCGGCAGCAGCGGCAGCGGCCGCTGCCTTGGGGCACCCGCAGCACCACGCACCTGTTTGCGCTGCCACCACCTACAACGTGGCGGATCCGCGGAGATTCCACTGCCTCACCATGGGTAGGGCGGGGTCTCGGGGCACCTGCGCGCTTCGCCTTTTGCGCACTTAGGAGCAAACTTTCTGTCCCCAGTGGAGGAAGCGGGAGCTCGGGGGAGGCCTGGGGAGGGAGGAGTAACTGTGGAATCCTCCCCAGCAGTTCCACGAAGGTGGAAAGTAGCTCGCCAACCTGTCCACACAGCCTGCTGCGCTTCGCTCTGCATTTGCGCGTCTGCCGCGCGCCATCAGTGCCCTGGGGACAGCGAACTGGACGGCGTAGTAAATTTAGGTTAACTGGCTCAGTTTAGGGGGCGTGTGTCCGAACCTAAGTGTGACATCTTGCGTTGAGGCTGATTAAAGGTTCCGGTGCTTTGGGCTGGGGCTGCACGCCTCTCGGGAGTGGATGAGAGGAGTGCAAGCGCACGGTCCTCTTTACTCTTCTAACTTCCTGTCCTGCTCCTCAAAGGCCAGAACTCGCTTTGCGCTAATTTTCCTTTCCTCGATAAGCAGTGACTTGCCATGGGATGGGAAAGAGTGAAGGTGGATACAGGTGTTAGATTGGGCTGGGCCCTTGAGATGCGTCCTCCTGAAGGAATGGAGGTGGGCTGAGAGCCCCTGCCTGCGCCTTATCTCTTTTCTCTCTTCTTCCTGTCTCCTTTCCTCTTCTCTCTCTGACGGTCCGCAGGAGGTTCCGACACCAGCCAGGTGTCCAATGGCAAGAGAATGAGAACAGCCTTCACCAGCACGCAGCTCCTGGAGCTGGAGCGGGAATTCTCTTCCAACATGTACCTGTCTCGCCTCCGGAGGATCGAAATTGCTACCTACCTGAACCTATCGGAGAAGCAGGTGAAAATCTGGTTTCAGAACCGCCGGGTGAAGCACAAAAAGGAGGGGAAGGGTACACAGAGGAACAGTCACGCGGGCTGCAAGTGCGTCGGTAGCCAAGCGCACTACGCACGCTCTGAGGATGAGGACTCCTTGTCACCAGCATCCCCTAATGATGACAAGGAGATTTCCCCCTTATGAGGGGCCGCCCCCCAACCATCTGATTACGGCAGCCCCCACCCCAACCCCACAGTGCCAACACTGGGGCATCCAGGGGCCAAAAGTCTGTCCCATCGCCTTCATCGCCTTTATCGCATGTGCAGAAGGAACTGGCCAGAGGTCCCGGGGAATTCAGGGCTGGGCCTCACCACCACATCTTCTTCTTGAGCTTTTTATTTAGGCTCCATTCGGAGTTATAGATAGTTTTTTTTTTTAAAAATGTAAATAATCTAGACTCCAACTCAGTCTTATGTAACAGGAAAAACAGGGTTGTTCTAAGTTTAACACTGTATGGGGTTTTTTGAAAGCGCGTGTCATTTCTCCACCCCTCTTTCTGAACTTGGTAAGAGCACGGGGTTCCTTCATTTTTTATGTTGTTATTTTGAAGTGAAACCACTGAAGTTGTGAACAATTTAGAAAATTAAATCCTGTGGGTCTTGCATTCTGAAAATTCACCTGGGGAGAATTTTAAATCCAAGTCGCTGGAAGTCCCTTCATATGTGAATAGTTTTATATAAAGTTTATATTTATATTTATTTAAACAAATAAAAATCAGGATTTTAAATTTGTGATGTTTGTCCTCCTCATGTTCTCCCTCCTTGCACAGCTAGAGAAAGACACTGACAGGGAGAAAGAGAGGCCTGAGAGTCTGGCCTGAGAGGGAAGTGTGAGCTGCACCGGGGATGTGGGTTTCTTGGCTGAGGGAACCTGTGGCTTTCAAGGTTTTCTGTGCAACAGAAGCGTCTGTGGGGAAGACACTGTCGGTCCTGATGCCCTTCCAAGGTGCACCCAGCGCTCAGAACAGGTGGCTTCTTCATCCCAGACAGCGAACATTGCTCCATTTAGAGCGACAGTAACAGTGGTGACAGGCAAGGAAAGGTGAAAAAGTCCCCTACTTAGTATTTATTTTCTTCTTTCTCATTTCTCTGAGTGCTCAAACCTAAGTTATGTGAAGGAACTGGCATAGTTGCAATGGGTGTTGGCATAGCAACAACCCACCCAAGGAGGCTCAAGTAAGCATGAGGAAACTTACAGATGATACCATAGGTGACTAAAAAGGTTAATGTTCCTGGTTTCGCCTTGAAACTGAGGGACCGAAATATTCTGCCTAAAGAGCTACAATTTCGTATTTCCGGAACAGCCCAGAGAGGCTTTGTACTCTTGAGGTTTGTTGCTTGGCCCACTTCTGTCCCTCCCTTCCCAGGGCTGGATGAGGAGCACTTAACTCTTCTTCCAGCACCCCCCACCCCCCAGCAGTCTGGCCTGTGTCTTAGGGCGAGAATTGATACAGATGGACACTAGGAGATCTGAGTCCCCGTAGTACCCACAGCACAGGTGGGTAATATTTCTGATTACTTTCCATAAAAATGCCATCCAACTAGGTTCAAGCCATGGGTATTGTTCACATTATTTTTTTTTTTTTTTTTTTTTTGGTAACAGGAATGTAACTTATGACCTTGTGCTTTTCCAGGCAAGTGCTTGAGCCACTGAGCTAAATCCCTGGCCCCACAACAATTCTTTGGGTTTGATTTACTTTATGTCCTAACTGAAACATCATCAGGAGACTCTGGTCTTCTAAAACTGGAAACTTAAGGAGAAAGGAAGGAGCGTAGGACCATGGGTTTCCCTGAGTTTCTGCTTCCTCCCTCCAGAGAGGTGGAGGGAGAGAAAGGATCCTATTTCCAGACTTTCAGTTGGGCCCAGGAGGTGTCTTGGGCGCTGTCCTCCGGACAGGAGTTCTGCTAAACCCAGGGCTGCCTGCACCTTGGGCAATGAGCTGGGCTTGTCTAACACAGTGTGCCTAGGTTCTTGGCTCCTTCCTGCCTGCCAGAGTCTGGGGACGCTTTCACCTCTGGATCTCTGTCCTCCAGCCTCTCATACAAGGGACCCTTCATGCAGCTTGCTTGAAGAGGCATGGGTGCACCACCTTTGCTAAAGGTCTTGATTCCCTTTTCCCCTGAGAAACAGGCCTCTCTGCGAGTAAGAAAAGAGGTTGGGAGGAAGGGAATTTGCAGGCGCAAAGAACAGGCACTTAAGAATAATCCCTTCACAGGAAAATCCAGAAGGACAAAAAGCCCCTGCTGTTGCTGCCACTCTCTACAATCCAGACTAAGGCAAAGCTTGATCTGGGCTGTGGGCAGACCTCTCCGCCCCCTTCCCTTGCATAGCCACACAGACCCCTGACCACCCTGTGCTCCTGTCTGGCCCTTCTCAAGTTCAGGACCGGTCTACACCCAGGCCTTGAGCTCAGACTGTGGAGCAATGCACTTGTCATGCTAGGTGTTGTCCTATGGGCCTGGCTCTGCCACCCTGACAAAGAGACATGTGCACCAGTCCTCATAGGCTGCTTTGGGCCTGCAACATGGTCTGGTATCTGAAGAGACAATAGACAATATAGTGCTTTCTGGGGGCAAGATAATTCAAGCAAAGTTAGCTATTTCTGAGTGGAATGTTCTCCAAATAAAGAAAAACTTTTCTAAGGTTCCGAGGGAGAGCCTCCTTCTCTTAGGAGTGGCCTTTTTGTCACTCCTAGGGGAGCATGTGTTTTCTTACATTATCAGGATAGATTTTTGGGAGATACCTCCCTAAAAGAAAGTCAGAAATCTGGAGTTTGATTGCAAAGGCCCATTATAATTTCACACTAGTTTAAGAATACTTAAACCAATAGACTTACAAATTCAGAAACACAAATAACTGCTAAGTCAGCTATAGTAAACAGTCCAAGTGGTGTTTTTCCCTAGATCAATGAGAAGAAGGTTTCAGATATAAAGGATCACCACCATGGCTACTTGGAAAGTCCTGGGTTCTGCTTTCTATAAGCCCCACTTGAAAAACAGAAACAAAACACTCTTCACCCAGTACAAGACTTGTTAGAATCTTAAAATATATAACGGGAAGAGAGAAAAACATCAAAAGTGAGAATTAGAACTCAGGAACTTATTCTGCCAACAGAAAATAATTGTGAACAACAGGAACAATTAGTATGACTGGCTAAGTCCCCATCTGAGAACAAGTCCCATAAGAGCTTTAAATAGAGAAAGCGCTGGGGGTGGGGTGGAAGGCAGAAAGTATGACCTCTCACCTCTCACCTCTGGGCCCTGGGCCAGCCCAGACATTCAGAGTGGAGAGGAGGATCAGAGACCTTTCCCCTCCACCCTCCCACTCAGTGACCAACACGTGCCCAAGTCCTAGGGACAGTGGCCCCAGGCAAGACTTCTTAATCTTAAATGATGGCAAAGGCAGAAAGAGCCCAGTAGCCTGTTTGGGGGTAGTCAGTGAGCTAAGGGATGGGTACCCCACCTTGCAAATCTTTCCTCTCCAGGATTCTTATTCTCAACTGGGTTCAGAGATCATCTTAGTTCAGTGTCCCCCTCCCATTTTAATGTTTGTGAAGTTTTCAATTTTTGGTACTCTATCTTCTTCTTCCCCTAACTCCAGGACAGTTCTGTCCAATTATATCTGAATAGGATCATGCAGTCTATTTGGGCCACTCTAATTGTGGTCAGATGGTGCTAGAAAGGTGGTGTTTTACTAAAAATGGTCACGGGGCAGCGGCACTGTGTGTACATGTGAACTGTGTAGATGTGTGCCATACATGTGTGCATATGGGTTTGGGAACTGGAGAAGAGTAGGGAACAAACAAATTGGTGGTGGTCTTATAGGTGGGAAGAGTAATTTTCAGTAGGTTTTTCTTGTTTTGCCTTTTCGCTGCCTACTCATACCTTTCTTGCAGGTTTCATTCACCTTTTAGGACATTTCTTGAGAGGGCTCTTTGAGGTGGGAAGGTGCCAGTAGCCAGGACAAGGAGAAACCCTATGAGCATCAGGGCAGAGGGAGGATAGCTTGGGGCTGGAGGGAGCTTGGCCCAGGCTAGGACAGAGAGGGGAGAGCCACACACACTTCCAAGGGGAACTATTTGCTAGAAGAAATTGAGTTTAAAGGAGCAATCACTCCCTGAAAAGGAGCTCCTCCCATCTTCTCCAAACGCAGCCAAAGCTGTCCTAGACGATGAATGCAGCTCAGTGCATCAAAGCAATTGTTCTATCTTCATTATTCACTGGAATCTTTGAATGTACCTGTTAAGGTGACAGACCTTTTAAAAGGGAACATTTTTCCATGCAATTAATTGGTACATTTACTAGGCTTCTATTAACATAATTTAATATAAATCTATTTTATAAATCTTTAGGCTCACATTACTGAAAATTGAGCTTCTCTTTTAAAAATGCCCACGGCTCTTCCCTAAATTAGATGGAATAGAATTTAAAAAATGTGCTATTCTGAGAAGGCTGGAAATATAAAAAGTAGAAGCATCTTTTGTATTGTCTTTTGTTAGTGGTGGAGGTATGAAAAAAAAGAGGCAGCGTGTGTCATGCAAAGCTCTCACACTCAAAGCCCTGGCTCTTAGAGCTGATAACAGGGCCAAAGGAGAACAGAAACTTAGATCTCCTAGGAACACCAGAGCTCAGATGAAAACACAAAAACCAAAAATTACAAAGCAACAATCCAGCTCCCTAAGAAATACTAATGCAAGTTTCTTTTATCTGGAGAAAGAAACTCCAAACTTATGAGACCTTGCAGTCCTCCGTGGTAGTCTACATGAAGAAAATAGACACCCTTATCTGTTCCCTCAGACTAGACTCGTGAAACTCAAGTGAATCCTCCAAAATTCTGGATATCCCATTGTCTCTGAAAATAAGGCTTTGTGCTCCCTTCACATACTGAAGGCAGTGGCGGCCCTTCTCCACTGGGCATTGCCTTTCTTCTTCAGCTTTCTTTCAGCTGAGCCTTATGTTCCCTTGAGCCCTATAGTACCTTTGTTGAGCCCTCCAAATCCAAAACCCAGGAAAGCCCCAGGGGCTCCTCTGAGTGAATCCTGGCAAATCGGAAGTGTGTGCTGTGTGCTTAGGAAAGTAACTAGTTTCAGATTAATGAAACAGTGACAATTTCAATCTGCTTAAAGGCGGAGGTTGGCACTGCCCAGGCCTGAGCATGGGGAGCTCGCCAGGCTGGGCTTTATATTGTCCCCTTTTCTGAAGAGCAGACAAAGATGGATAGAGAGACATTGAAAAGCAGGGGGAGTATTTAAAACAGCCCCATAAAGCGAGCTGTCACTTTAAGACAAGAACCATAGTGCTTTGATGACTTTGTATTAGCTGCACCATTTCAAATACGGGACTCAACTCTCTTGTGAGGGGGAGGAAAAAGGAGGGGGAGAGGGAAATGAAAGAGAGAGGGGGAGAGAGGGAGAGAGAGAGGAGAGGACAGAGAGGAAGCAGTACTTAGCCTGTGAGCAGTGTTGCGAGACTAATTCTTAGGCAACTACAGTAGTTGATTTCTGAAGTTCAAGGAGAAACAACCCACAGCAGGTGCAAGAGAAAAAAGGCAGGTGGGCGTTGCTGCGGTGGGAAAGAGCTCGGTGCCTGTGGGCGGCTGCCGGGTCCAAAGCCCAAGCCAGCCTGGCCTCAGTTTGTTGGGAAGGGCTCGAGTGAGCTAGCGAGCTCTGCGTAGCTGCCCCAGACGGCTACGGATTATAATGGAAATTTTTGAGCGCTAGAAAGCAAAAGAATAGGAAGGAGGGGGAGGGCTCGCTTTAGGGGACCACCTTCACAAAGCCTAATTTAAATTGTTTGGGGTCAAGCAGCAGCAAGCCACCTCCCCCTTTTCCTCCTTCATTAATTAATGACCACGATTAATTATTAGGTTCTTACACATCTCGAGACTTCCAAAAAGCCTTGGCCAAGGACTGAGGGCTAATGAGTTTCTTAAGTGAGACACATGGCTTTTAACTTAGGAGAAATTATTTGAGACTTACAGGGTGTGTTTGTCGTCTGTCTCTTTCCTGTTTTTACATCTGCTTTCCTCCTGGTCTTCCTTGGCCTGCTTTTTTTGCCTCCATTTTCTCTCTCTCTCTGTCTCCCCCCCTCCACCTTGTTGTCCACACAGATCTTCCCACCCAATCTACTCTGGCCTTGGATCAAGTTTCCTAATCAGAGGACCCAGCTTTGCAGGATAGGACATTAAAGCAGTGGCCACATGAAGGCCTAGACATGTCTAGATCACACCCAAGGTCAGTGACTGCAAGTGGCTGGGCAGCAATATATCCCGGCCCTCCCTCCCGGACCCAGAGTTGTTGACAGCTTAGATGTTGAGTCCCTATCAAAGAAATGTACTTTTATACTTTTTTTTTTTGGATACAGGAACCGGGACCAGGGCTGTGCAGGCTTTGAAGGCTTGGGGAAAGGACTCCCAACCGGTGGCGCTGGAGGGAGAAGCATTTAGTCACTGTTTCATTAGGCATTATTTGAACCTTGCAACATGTGGTAATTTCTGGGGCAAGCTGAAAAGGGGGGATTATGTAGGAGGGACACAAGGAAATTAGCAAACGGTTAATTTAACTCGTTTTCTGCCAGACTTTTCGATACATTCCTAATTGACTAAGGGGCAGGTGAAGCTCCCGCCCCATGCAGGCTCATTCACGGTGGGAATAAATGGCTCTTTTTCCACTCACACTGCTCACAATATATCATCAGGGAAAAGACATGCAATGAATATGTTGATTTTTTTTATTAATGGAATTACACCCTGCCATGCAGGTGTGAGGGTAAAAACCTATACTGCAATGAAATAAGATTAACAATGAAATTAGAATTTTATTAGCTTTATATGTCACACAGACCTGGATTTGAATTGTCAAAACAAGCTACAAGAAAAGATACTCTGAAGGGAGCCCTGCCAATCACGGAGGCGAAACCCACAGCGTGGTACACAAGACATCATCAGCTCCCGGCTCTTCAGACCTTACTTGGGCCCTGCGTGGGAAGCAAGCCAGCCAGGGTCCCGCGTGGGTAAGCGCCAGGAGCCCGCACCTGCGGCGAGGGGATGGAAAACACCATTTGGGCTCGGGAGGCCAGGCCTGGAAGAGGCCTGCCCCAAGGCCGGAGCCATCCCGCCCTCCCACTCAGCAGTCCGGGCTGGCCGTGACCCTCGGGAAAGGACAGCAAAGTCCCAGTGAGGATGCAAGGTGGGGCAGGGCGCCCTGCTGCCACCACCATTTTGCACCGTGGGGCCTGGGAGCTTCCGCGCAGCTACCTGGGTCTGGCAGGCGCTAAGGTGCCTTATGCAAATGATTCACTGTTAGCGGCGAAAGAAACACTTCAAATGGCCCTTTGTAACCTTCTATAGAAAATCGAGGTACTCTGCATGACAAAGCACAATTAAGCTTTCTATTCAGGAGTTCTGCAGCTGGTAGCCCATTGGGAAACGGGAATATATTAATAGTGTGGCGAAAGTTTTTTGTGTGCGTGTCCTTTTCTGGGTCGGGGGTGGGGCGGGCGTGGGTGGACCCGGAGGGGAAGAAGGCTCCGCCTTGGATCTTTGCCACCTGAACCGTGTCGCCTCTGCGCACGTGGGAAGCCCGGCGTGTCTGGCTGCCGAAGCGTTCTGAATGGTGGAGGCAACTCCCCAGCGACCAGAGACGCGACGAGCAGGGCCCTTCGGACCCCGCGGGCACCAGCGCCCGGGCGGGTCGGGATCAGCCCTCGGAGAGAGGGACCGAGACCGGGCGGCTGCCCTTGATCGCTGGCGCGGAAAGAGGCGCCCAGCCGGAGCTGCGGCCAGCGGGGCGGTTGGCGGAACGCACCGGGGTGGCCTTGCGGTGTGGGAAGTGCAGACCGGTCTTTCCCCCCAGCTCTGATTATCTTCGTGTTTCTTCTACCGTCTATTTGAGTTTCACTTCCTAACTGATCAGTTTTACAGTTCTCGGGAGACTTTTTTTTTTTTTAACTGCAAGCTAAAGTCCCTTAAAATACTAAGCTAGTCATTATCCCTCTTTCCCCCCCTGGATTCATTTCCGCACCTATGTGCACCCCTTTAGCCGGTGGTTCTCTTTCCTCTACAACCCACACCATCCGCAGATCCTGGCCTCTGGTTTCCATTTGGGTTCGGAAAGTAAGTGGCATTGCAACTAACCTGACAACCCCAGGAGACAGACGTGAAGTCCTGTTGATCAGGAAGCCTGTCTCTTCCCTCTTCTGTCAGCTGCTGCTTTTCCCTACAAATCTGATTCCTCTCTCAGAGCCTCTTCTGCTTTTAATGAAGCTCCTCCTGCACCTTTAGGTGCAAGAGTAGAAATATGCCTTCCAGCCTTCGCTAATCCCTGGGTGCATCGAAGTTCTTGTTAGCTCCCTTGGCGCTGCACACACAGCAAACAGTCACTAGCTCTAAGACTGGGGATGTAGCTGCGTGGTAGAGCTGAAGGCCCTTGGGGTTCAATATCCTCCATCCCTTTCCACCCTGCAAAATCCCAGCACAGTAGTTGCCTGGTTGCTAACCGGCCACAGTAGGACTAAATCAGTCCCCTCTATACCAGGCATTTATTGTTGCCTCACTTTTACTGGAACCACTCCTGGCAGAGGAACTGTACTTTCTAGCCCATTTCATTTTCAGACAGCTTTGGCCATTAGAAGCAAGCACTCTATTGAATCAGAAACTTTACTATATTCTATTCATTCACTGTGTCTAGTTCTTTCCCCATGGGAGTTCTAAGTACCTGTCTTGTCCTCTGTTTCCAACCCTGAGGTCCTTGGTAAGAGCACCTGCATTTTCCATTTCTATAGCCTCGACATTCATTGTGAGATCTAGTACATAGGAATTGTCCAATAAATACCGATGGGGTTGTTTTAGTTACTTTTTTGTTTTTGAGACAAAACATCAGGCACCCAAAGTTAAAAGAGGAAAGGTTTATTTGGCTCATAGTTCATAGAGGTTTCAGTCCATAGTCAGCTGGTTCCAAGAGTGGCATGGCAGAAGGGTGTCACAGAGGAGAAACAGTACATGGCAAAGCAGAGAAGGCAGAAGGCAGCAAGCTGCAAACAAGCAACAAGCAGCAATCCTCTTACATCCCTCCAGACTACTCTCTCTTAGGAATGGTATCACTCACACTCAGGGTGGACTGGCCCAGTGCAATCCTAGCATTGCACCATGAGTCAACCCCAACATCACATCTTTGATCCCAGCATCACACACTCTAAAACCATCCACCTCCAAAAAGCCCCACCTAGGACTGCGTGAGGCTTAGAGGGACATCTAGATATAAACCATAACATGGGTCAATACACCTTTCTGCTTCCACAAGATGTCTCAGTCATGGAGGACTTAGAAATAGCTATAATCAAATCAGGTATGGTGGCACACAACTGTAATGCTGGCACTTTGGAGGTTAAGGAAGGAGGATCTCTGTGAGCTATGGCTACATAGTGACTTCAAGACCAGCCTAAACTTATCTCAGAAAAAGAACAGCTGCAATGAAACATAGCTGATAGATAGGTATATCTATAGGTATGTATGTAGGTGATAAATCAATACATAGGATAGAGATCATACATACAACAAAGTATAAACATAGACAGGATAGAGCCAATTTTGGAGTTAGTCCACATGCTCTACCATTCATTAGCAATGTGACTGTGGGTAGTTTACTCAACCTTTATAACCTCCATCTGTAAAATGAGGATAACTAATAACTGAGAATTAAATAGGAAGGCTGAGAGCTAAGTAAGGAAATAGATGTGAAGGTTTGTGGCTATTGTGATAAACTATCCAGAAAAATCTGAGAAAGCTTATCAGTATATTTGTGATACATTCATTATGGGGACTTAATATGTGCGCATAACACATCTTAACCCTTTTTAAATTTCCTCTTTTCTTCCCTTTCCTTCATCTCTAGACCCCTTTCCCATTTGCAAAAAAAATTTATGTTTTTCCAGCACCATTATTTGAGTGGCTCTTTTTTCTCCAGTGTAGATTTCTACTATCTTTTATTTTGTTCTCTAAATTATGTGTACTTTGTTTCTCATAAAGGAAATGACTCATTATTTCACTAAGTATTATGCTATCAGGGTGTACCCATTTCCTCAAATTTACTTCTTTTTGGAAGAGTAGTACTCAGTTGTGTATAAATACCACGCTTTCTTTCTCTCCTTATCTGCTGAGGGACATATAGGCTGCTTCCAAGGTTTAGCTATTAGGAGTTGTGCTGCAATAAACCTGGGTTTACGTGTTTCACTATCATATGATGCATTTGTTATTATTTGTTATTATTATTTGTTATTATTATTACTATTATTATTATTGTTACCATTATTATTACTATGTTTATTTTTCTGCTATAAAAATTCTATGTTGTACCTACTGCTGTAGTTGAGTATTCTGAATGGGAAATCTGACGTGAGTTTTTCCAAGTTGGTCAGTGAATTAGGGAGACTTGGTGGACATGGTCTCTTTCTAAATGTCAGGAGTCAGGTCCTAGAGATGGAATCAAAGGTGGCCTTGGCGAAGTTAACCCAGAGTGGCTATATCTCTTGGGCAGAAATATAACAGTCATCAGTGCAGCTCTTGGGCACAGGAGCTGAGATGGTGCTAGTACCTCCAGGGACAGGGATGAGGTGCACCAGCACTGAGCCCAGGTGTCATCATCTTACAAGGGGCAGTGCGGGGCTTTAATGGATCTTGTTTCCCCAGGAGCCTCTCCACAGAGGCACAATGCAGAGTTGGTCAGGACTGTGGCCCTTGGATGGTAGTGACTATCTCCTTGGAGGACTTTACTCCTGGACCAGCATGACTATGGTAGTTCCTAGTAGTGACAAGTGACTGGAACCTGTTTTGTTGGCCAGCAGGAGTCTGCTTCTGCCTGACATGAACTTCTTGAGAGATATGTCCAGGAAATTCCTTGACAGGGACTGATAAAAATAAATTTCCTCCACAGGCTCACTTTTTGTGCCCCTAAGTGGCCTGCATGACTGGGTAACAGACATGTACTCCTGTCCACAGTCCTATGGCCTTGGCCTGGGTCCCTGCTGGGCTGGTGCCCTCTGGGCCTTCCCACCACACTGGTGTCATCTGCCATTTGTTATTTTCCCAAGAAAGAAGCAGCAATACAGATATTAGCCCTCTAAGTAGTAGGTGACAACATTTTCCCTCATTCTGTAGGTCGTTTCTTCACTCTGTTGATTGTTTTCTTTGTGGTGTAAAGGCTTTTAAATTTGATATTGATGGGGAAGGAAGACAAGATGGCGGACTGGTAGGTAGCAGGAGAGAGACCCTCTCTAAGAGAGACAGCTCAAATGCCAGAATAAAACACCCTTGAGAGACCCAAACAGAGAGACATGGACTCTCACAACCTACGAAGAAACTAAAGCGCAAAAACGTGCTCGAATAAGAGGTCCTGGGGCTACTATTAGTGAAGATAAGATCAGCGAGCACGGCACCCTCCTCGAGCCCCCTGAATTCCTGCCTGACCTGAACAAGCGATTCACGCCGAAGCAACTGGCTTGAGCCGCCGGAGCGTGGAGCTGAACAGCCCTGTGTGCAGCT